>OMKL01044337.1:5324-16596 GCA_900302295.1 Parasudis fraserbrunneri
AATAAAGTTTAATCTTTTTAAATGTTTTGAAATTTGTATTATTATTATAATAATTTTTTGCCTTTTGGGGAGGGGTGCTCAGGGCTCGGGTCTGTCTTTTCAGACGCCCTTCTTGGTAAGATGAAGTCGGGGAAGCTGTGTTAAATAGTCCCTATAGACCGAGTCATTTAAAACTCATTGAGACCACCTGCCTGGCATCCCCGGGCTTATAATTGCGATCGCTATAGTGACAGTTGGAGATTCACACAAGAGAGGGATTATCTCGCGGAAAGAAAAAAAGAAAAAGAAAAAGGGCTCCCATGTGCAGCGGGAGCATGGTAATGATCGTGTTAAGACACCCGTGGAGCCCACCCCCTGAGGAAGAATTAAATAAAAAAAAACGAGTTACTCTTACATGGTGTGATTAAGGTGCTTTCAATCAGTACCTGGCATTAATCAGAGACGATGAAGTGGGAGTTCAATACACTTCGCGAGCCTGGTTTTGTACTGTTGCTATTTAACTCGGGGGCCTTTATAGGAAAGTACCCCTGCTGAAAAGTCTAGCTCCCTCATCCCATCGTGTTAAATGCGTGCTTGCGTAAACGCCTGCTAATAACAATTTAATTTTGGTTCATCGGTCAGAGTTTTCGGCGTCACTGACTCACTCAGGCACTCACTCGGACACTCAATCACTCACCCACTCATGATTAGCCACTCTGCCCGAAGTGGCGGCTCACTTGTTGACCCGGGTATAAAGAATCTGCCCTGATGCATCTATGACACTGGGTCCTTGTTGTAGATGGTTTGTGCTTACCTCGCAACTCTCCTGTTGACAGTAATACAGTTCAAAATGATCTCTTAAGATCCTACTGTTTTATTTTCATTGTGGCTCCAACTTCATTGGACACCCTTTGTTCTATGGTGATGTACTTCCTGTTTACAAGGAAGTTATTCATGAAGCATGACGTTGGATATCCCAACCTTTTTTTCTTTTTTTTTTTCTTCCTTTTTTTCTGACAATGATTCAGAAGTTAAAAAACGGATTGTTTAACACAAGATAGACGGTTACGATTGCAACAATATAAATAACTTAAATTTACAAACATTTAAGCTGCTGGACCATGTTGTGGATGCATTCTGGGAGCACTGGGAGCTATGTGAATGGCAAGAGCTCTGTCTCTTTGTTTTGCACGACACACATACCTCGATATTTCGTGGAAAGTTGGTATCTGACCTCACTCTCCCCCTGACACGTCTGTTCTCCCGTGTTCTTGAACCCATTTTAAGGTAAGGTCGCGGCCTGTCCTCATCGCACCATGGCCTGGTCACCGGCGAGAGATGCCTCTGACACATAAATCTTAAGTCCAGCTCACTTCCACTCTAAAGCGTAATCCATCATCCAGTAATTTTTGACCTAGAAAAAGTTGACTGAAGCACTGTGTACCGGCCCAATAACGGTAAACACACAGTTTTAACACAATATAAGAATGGCTGTAGTGGCCAATAACGTAATACCTGCTCATAACATAATAACTGCCCATAATATAATACAACCAAATGTAATAAACCTTGCAATATGATAATTAGACATTTCCTGTGCTCAGTATTAAAATGCAAATTATTAGCCTACACCTTCTAGAATGTCACAATATTGCGGACAAAATGACTAAGGTGGCTTGAAAGTTAAACCTCATTAAAGAGCGTTTGAGTTTTACTCTCGTGTCAACAACCGTTTTATAATATTAGGTGAACATCTGATTTTGAAATTAAAAACTTCATACATACTGCATATATTGTACTGCACTAACTGGCATGTCCCCACGTTGTGTCTCACTGTATCATGCATCACTTGTTGCTCTAATGGATTTGTGAAAGGCAAGTGTGGATGCATTCCAATGTGCTCTTTACAAATGGCAAATTAAATCTCATGTGAACCTCACGGCAATTCCTGTAATGTACGCAAGCTAGCTCTCCATTGGGTCTGAAAGCGGCGCATTGAGAAATTAACAAATAGCTTGCCGGCGAACAAGGTCATCAATTAAGTCAATCTGACTTACCACGGTGATGTGTTGGTGTCTTGTCTCATGCCAGGGAGGGATGTGCTGTGATTACATTAAAGTACAAGAAAAAGATGAGTTTGTGCCCCCCTCTGTGCTAATAGCAGCAACAAGGCAGAACACGTGCATGTAGGCTGCTCTAAACTTTAATATAAAATGCCCCTGTCTGATGGCACACTGACAGCCCGTTGCCTTGGTAACACAGATGAATGGAGAAATGGTCTTTTTCTTGTACTTTATTGTTATCACAGTGCCATGAATTCCCACCAACGTTAAAGACAAGACACCAACACATCACCATGGCAAGTCAAATTTACTTTGACTACCGTGTTCGCCAGCAAGTCATTTGTTTGTTTCTCAATGGGCCGCTTTCAGACCCTATGGAGCTAGCTTGCGTACATTCCATGGGTCTGACGTACGTGTCAGGCCAGGCAATTCCCTAAACCCTTCAAGGCCAAGGTTATGGATTAATTTCTATCCCATAGTTCCACTGTGAAAGCTATTCTGGTTCCATGGTTCCAGTATTGGAGACAACGCATTACAAAGTAAGAGTTACTGTAGGGGTTAATGTAATCCCATTACTTTTTCCTGTCATGAAATAACGTAGGGAATTACTTGTTCTGTAGACTGTTTCAAAGAGTTTATTTTCTGTCGCAATGTTTGCTAACGCAACAGTTGACAGGAAATACAATTGGGTCCAAACGGTTCCCTAGAAACAGACTTCCAGTGAAACCGGCTGTACTTCTAGAGTTATCACATCTAAACAAACACAGTAAGTAGGTTCATTCTGTTTCACAAATAAAAAAGGTGAATGTACTGAGCTTGGGTGGGTCTATCCTCCACTATAACGTACAGCCCCAGTGCAGTGCCACTAAATACACAGATAATAAGCCAATGGATACATATCATAAATCCGTTTTTCAACCCGACGGTGCATTTTGAGTTAAAACAGTGAGTGAAATTGTGGTTTTCTAATAAAAATCCATCATTACTCTTAACCGATGAGTGCAGGTTTTTACACTACACCAATATGCCACCATTTTATTTAATTTTTTCCTTTATAAATACTCTAATAGTATATAAATAATAGATTGTGGCTTTGAGGATAACACTGTGCAGCTACGTATCGGTAATGGATCTCATGTTATCATCAGGAGAGAAATTTAATTTTCCTTGCCGGGCTAAACAAATACAGTTTTTCAATCAGCAAAGGGCTCAAACTGGGTCGGCATTCGTAAGGTTATTCGTTAACGAGTCAAATTCTAATTGTAGAGTGCTCCGGCAGGCACTTGTTAACTGAACAGGACCCTCGAGTAATCTACGACAAGCTTTTATTCGCGGCGACGAAACCTGAGAACAAACAGGTGTTTTGAAGGAGTGACCACGCTGCCGCCTGAGTTAATCTTAAAACAGCCCCACTGTTGTGCCCGACGCTCAACAGCCCCAATCAAAATGCCGGCCGGAATGGGAGTAAATAAATGGAAGGCCAAATTATGTTTGTGACATGCATAATGAAGGTCTGTCCTTGTTGTGTTTTTTTTCCCTCTCTCTCCCTCCAAGTGCTGGCTGTGTAGAAGAACTATGCATAACGAGACTTCTACCGCTGAAGTACTATGCCTGAGCAGATGAAAAATCTCAAAGCTCGAGCACTGGTGAAAGAGAGAGAGAGAGAGAGAGAGATATGTATGAATCTCCTCCCGCAAATGTGCATGTTTTCATTTACGTTTGGAAAAAAAAAGAGGGATGACATTCAAAGCCATGGCAGAAAGTCATTAGCTACAAATTGGAATGCATTTAAAGCTGGAAGTGATATTTTTCCAGTAATTTGCGGTGACCTTTCAAATGGCTTTTTACACCCGCTCATGGACTCCTCTCCATTATACTGTGAGAGTCAAAGGATTCCCAAGATGCCGCGATGACAAAGAGACAATTTCGTGGAACTCACTGTGAATAAATGGAATAAGGAACAAATGTACACGTAACTTTGGTTCAAGTCAGGCTAAGACATATTTTGCATGATCTCTCTCTGTCTCCCTCTCCCTCCACTGTTCACTGTTCAACACAGCAGGTGCAAAAAGAAAGAAAAGAAAAAAAAAAAGCACAGTATATATTATACTATACAATATAAAAATGTAGGGATATTATACCATACAGCCTCCTGTACTCTGTTTCAATTGACCTTTTGCATGAATTGAGATAAGAACCCATCATTTACCACATCTTTCCTTAGTCAATAATTACCTTATGATGAACTCACTCCGTCAATGGGGAGAAGGCGGTAATGTTAAATATGCGCCGGCGTATTTTATATTCATTTCCACACGGGGGGAATCACGGGAATCATTATGATATTCCCAGAATTTCACATTAAACTACACTTAATGACCGTTGATTGGCAAATTAATGATATTCATGGGTCTTCTGAGTGACCTGTTAACCGCGGTACGAATGAATAGCTTTATTAGACAGGAAATACCTGCCTGTAGCCGCTGGTGCACAGGCCTCGAATAATTATACTCGGCATAAAACGGTTAATCATCGGAGGGAAATCGTATGATGATTGGAGGTTTAATCACGGCCATTGATGGTAAGTGAGGCTTTTGCATGTAGATGGGTGACTCGTGCACCAGCTGACCTCGCGCACCTGTAATCACTACAAGTGCTCGAACCTTCTCTCTCGCTCTCTCTCTCTCTGTCTCTCTCTCTCTCTCTCTGTACCACCTCTGTGTCTGTGTCTCTCTCTCCCAAATTAGAATTCTCTTCATCTTTTGATCTGTTCATTACGGGTGTCTGTTCTTCGGCCTGCGGGTGGCTGGATGGCTCACAACATCTCGCCTTGTCTCTCTCTCTCTCTCTCTCTCTCTCGGTTCTGCTCTCTTTCATAATATTCAATCAAGGTCAGTTGGCTTTCTTTTCAAGAAGACGATAAACGAAATAAAGTTACTTTTAAGGCGTGTCCGCTTCATCAGACAGTACACCGAAAAGAAAGGCGAGAAAAAAGAGAGAGAGAGAGAGAGAGAGAGCGAGCCCAAAAGGTCACGAGCCTGTGATGTTGTGAGCGTGAGCCCCTCGACACCCCCAGAAGAAGACAAGGACATTTTCCTTTCTGCGTGTCCCTCCTAGATGTACTCACACATAGCACACTGCACCAGGCGATCACTCAGGTGTCCTTGTATAAATACTCAGGTGTCCACATAGACAACCCTCTTTGCTGGAAAACACACATTGCTAACCTGTGCAATAGACTACTTTCCGAGGCCATTGAGACTGTATGGAGTGAGCAGTCAGATTCTGTTCTACCCTCAGCGTCCCCTCTTCTCTGAGTACGAACCTCTGCCATCAGGAAGGAGAGTCCGTGTGCCAAAGTGCAAATCAAACCACTCGAAGCTATCGTTTGTCCCAGCCCCCATCACGCTGCCGAACTCTAATGCTAAATCTTAGTGCAGCAACGTGCAATAAACACACAAAGCACTTTAGCACTTAGCACTTTTGCACTTTAATTCTTACAGTTCCCTTTTAAGTCGTTGGGTTGTCAATGACAGATGTATAGTCATATGTCTCTTTTGTGTTTTTAAGATGTTTTTTTTTTATTTTTACGTGAAGCAACTGTCTACCGTTGTGTCAGACTCTTCTCCTGTTTTTGAGATGTTTTATGTGAAGCAATGGACCATAGCACTGTGCCCAAGACACATTTCCCCACAGGGACAGTAAAGTTTACTCAACTCTACTCTCTCTACTATGCTGTTTCTTTACAGAAATCAGACCGTAGGGTTTTCCCTTGATGCAGCACCCCTGGGGCAGTTTGGAATTTAGTGCCTTGCTCAAGGGCACTTTGGCAGTGATGGTGGGGCACCATAGTTGAACAGTAATACAAATAGTATTTGACCCAGGCATGGGTCGATGGGAAAATATACTGTGGAAAAGAGCAACACACTACGCTGACATGAGGGGAGAAAACTCTGGTGCGGGATTCAAACTCAGGCCAGCAGAGGTGCGTGTAATCTGAGAGACCCAGAGGCTGCTTGCTGGAAAAGAGCTTCTGGGGGCAGCATATGGACTTCGTACATGGGAAGTCGAACGTTTAAGGGAGAGGTCTTATCTATTCCCTGTAATGTTTCAGACAAAAAAAACAAAACATGGGAAGACACTTGAATGCAAAACGAATACAAAGTATTTGCTCACAGCGCATAGATGATGCAGTTGTAACAAAGTGAAGCGTTTCAAGCTAAATCTCCTCCTCAGGCAGCAACCACTAGGGAACAAGCATCTCTTAAAATCCCTTTAAAAGCACTTAAAAATGCTTAATCTATGCACACACACACACACACGTTAATAAAAAGCAAGGGGTACGTAAAACATCGCAGACCCTTTAAACATGCCTTCATTTCAGTCTGGGGTTAAACACCTTAATCAGTAATATCAGGGTAGATTAACAGGTTTGATTCAAATCATGGGGTTGTAATTGGTTTTTAAGGGTATTTATTCAGGGATTTTGCCCCTTAATTTTACTTAGTCCATGCACAGTTCTACTTAATTTCTTTCTTAATTTACCTTAATTCTTATTTAATAATAAGGTTATTGTAAGGGTTTATTGAGGTATAAAATTAAGGGACCGTGTTCCCTATAGAATGCTGCAGTGAATTATCAGTGATGGGATTGATAGGATCACTGAATTAATTAGCTCAATTCATTTTTTTTGCACAGATTTTCTTCATCTGCTTCTGGGTGGCACCTTGTTTCCTGTTTGTCCCTGCAAGTTTAATGGACAACACGCAACCAGTCAAAATCTGTTGGGGTTTAAATATATATATAAATATAGCTGAGATAGCTTTCCATCAGATTATCGACGTTAACACAAGAGTCTGAGTAGCATGAGATTAGGGTATATGTGATTCCAGAGGTGGGCGTCTTCACCATCTCTCATCATCTCAATGCCGGTCCAAGCGTTGCAAGTAACATATTTCTGCAAGTAGCCTCTATTTCTGGGTATTCGGAGTACCCTTGGTAGGAGGATGTGGCGTGACTGTCTTCAGTTAAAAAAAAAAAAAAAAAAAAATTTATTATTCTCATCTAAAAAAAACATAGGTGATGTCCCGGTCAATCAGACCCAGATGTCTGATGAAGGTCGACTGACCGAAACGTCACGTTTTTAGATGAGAATAACAAATCGAGTGCTTTCTGCCTTGTCATCCTACCTGCAGTGTCTGCTGTTTCAAGGTTGCACTTTCTAATTGTTAGGGCAGGCATGGTAAATTACCATTGAAATATATCGGAGGCTACTGGACAATTGAGATTCAAGCATACGCTCCTCCACAACTGCCACTCCTGTACATCACTGGATGAATATACTGTAACCCTGGGACATAAAAGTGGAGCAGAAAGAATGAGAAATGTTTCTGAATAGAATAAAATGGCCTTCAGACCCAACCATATACAGTAGTACATAGCATTCCCAGCACTAAAGCACTCATTCATTGGAATGCCCTGCATGCTAACCTCTGTGGTGTTTTGAGCGGTTGAGTGGGGTTTTCAATCCATCATATCGAATACCACCGGTCGAAATCCAATTGCTACTGTACTTGAAGAGTGACGATAAAAATATATCTGAAAGGCAGGAACGCGGTTTTGGTACCACTCCATTGGTCAGCATCAGCCACTTGTCAACCGAAGTTTAGTCGTGTTCAGTTTCAAACAAATCGATCTCATTAACACGGTGGCTATTGTGCGGTGGGAGAGAAAAATATCGCTTTTTAACCGATCACAGTTTGCAGATGACGCTTTTCTGCTCATCGGTCGAGTAACATGCAATTCCCAGCATCATCGCTGGATGTGCATGATATGAAAAGACACATGCATACATCCGGGACATTACCTTCTCTCAGGCCCATCGTTTTGTCACCCAATGTTCTCAAGGGGGTCTGACCATTTTCATGGATAATTCAATTTGGACTCAAGGGCACTGAAATATAAAAAGCACTCGAGGCCACTTATGTCATTGTTACAGTGCCAACTAATGCAGGATCTTGACAAATACACTTCCTGCAAAGAGCCACGGACTACAATTACCTCAGAGGGAGAATATTAATCAGAGACCCTTTGCTAAGGACAGAGCTCCAGCAAAAAAAATGTGGATAGGCTACACTATTCATAGTATTCTCATGTGTCATGTATTTCCTACCAATACGGTGCCGTGTCATACACTCTTAAAACATATGTGTTGAAATAACACAGAATGTGTTGTCCCTTACTGAACAAATACAGACACACAAAAAAGTATGACACAACCTGTGTTAAAAATGTATTGCTATTAACATGTGTTGTTTGTAAATTGTAAAGTTAACACCTTAACTAGATGAGTGCAGCTGGCTACCACCAGGCAAAAACATTCAATGAAAGTTTGTTTTCCCAATCCTTTGATTGATGACACCCAAGATGACACCCTGTCCTCTGAGAGAATATGCCCAACAAGGGGAAATCAGATTCCGATTGGTTAGAGAACATGGCAATCCAAAATAATACACTAATTAAACAGCAGACGGATACAATCACAAAGCCCTGAAGGCCTTGGGGGGTGGAGCTCTTGGCCTGTATTATCAAGGAGTACTGATCTGAGACCAGATTAGCTAATAAGTCATCGTGTGGTGAATATGGTCATGTGACCTGAGTACCAACTCTTAGAAGTATGATATGAAGGGCTCCTGATTTCTGTCTTTATTAGATCCCAGAAAGAAAAAAAAAATTGTGGATAAGAACGTTATTTTGACACAAACAAAACCGCACTTCATGATGAGCAGGGAGACAGAAGACGATTAGAAAATGTTTAAATAATGAGAACAAATAATGCAAAATACAACATAGAATTTATTAATTTATTTATTATTTTTCTTGATTCCAAAGATTGTTGGGCCAACGGAGAAGACCTTGCTGGCCCTCACGGTTCACCACAGGTAGTTAGGTACAACACATTTGTTTTAAGAGTGCAGACACCAGCTCGTTGGCTACGGTTAGCATTTAATTATGATAGTAATCACCTGTTGTTCGATTACAATTACCTGTCGTTTGCCTCCCCAGATGTCTGTGGGGATAATGCGACGCAGTACTGTGAATACTATACTCATTATCGCAGTAGTCCTGCCATATTGGTTGGAAACGCATGAAATGAAAACACTGAATTGTCTGTGTCACTGGGCTATCCCGTGCCGTCTAGTAAAATGCACACTGGCCATGCACACACCACAGTAACATTAAATTCTATTTACAACACCATTTTGCCGACATAGAATTGTTGCTACCAGTGTAGTGGCATCCGACACAAGGATGGGGACTGCCAGGGCCTCTGTTTCTCCCTCCTTATTGCACGGCTTAAACTGTACTTCAACCCAGCCACTGAAATGAATGTCAGTCTGGTTAGCTGCTAACCCAGTCAATGTCTCTGGTCCCAGGAGTTGTAATGGGCCTGTAAAGGATGGTATGCGGGAGATGTTCAGCCCTCCAGGCCTCGTTGATGACAGTGGCCTGTGCTCCACTGTCCCACAGAGCTTCCACTGTGATGCCATCTATCCTGCAGTTCACCTCACACTGTCTCTCGATGAGGCTCACTAACTTGGTCTTTCGGTGCGGCTTGATGTAGTTGACATACAGGGGTTTCTGTGCAGATGTGGAGGGGTAAATGCTGGTGAGCTGTGGCTTTCTCTCGTGTGCAGGTTTACGTTTCTTGGCACTATCTCTCTCTGTCTTGCAGGTTTATCGTGGGACCTGGGGTTCGGAGCTACTGGTAGTCCCCTCTCAGCAGCCCGTTTACATTTCCCATCTGCCTTGGCATCCTACACCCACCGGAGACATGGCCAGACTCCCCACAGCGGAAACAGTGGTCACAGTGATCTCCTCTATGTGCCTGCTGACATGCTGTGCAACCCCTGGGTCTCTGCCTGGTCTCTGGCCTCACTCTCGCTGCTGGCTGGTAGGTGGTTTGGTGAGAGGGGGGTGGTCTCTGTGAGTGCTGGGTGGTGGCTTCCATGGCTGCCAAGGAACACTTGCCTCATCTCATAGACATCAGCCTTGAGCTGCTCCAACATTAGATGGGTGGCAGAGTCCTGGGCTTGAGCTTTCTTTGGCTGAGGCTGTGACACCTTTGCTGTCACTGGGGCAGGGCTTTTCACTGCTGGTGGATCTGTACTGGGAACCTCTGCCTGTATCTCACACATACGGGCCTCCCTACCACTGGTAGATTTTCTCAGCTTCTTCTGCCTCTCTCCCTCCAGACTGGCAGCCTCACTCACCTTATCAATTAGTGTCTCATCTCTCACCGTGACGTCACTCAGGAAGGGCCTCACCTGGAATTTTATTGAGTCACTCTGTAGCCCTGTCTCAATTGCCCGGAGAAACTTTCTCTGCACTAATTCTGGGTTGTAGTAGTCATCTGCCTCTCCATCATTTGACTTCCACAGTAGCCTCTCTTTCAGCTCGATTGCACGGAACAGAAAGGTCTGAGCAGACTCCTTAGGTTCCTGTGAGATGTTAACCAGCTTGTGGTAGATGTCAGAGGTGCTCTCTTCCTTGTAATGCCCCTTCAGGATGGTTTTAAGGGTGGAGAGAGTTAAATTGCTCTTGATTTCAAGCAGGTCTCTGAGGTGGAGACCTGGGCTGACTGCTCGTATTACCGCCTCTATCACTTCCGCCTCTGAATGTCCTCTCCGGAGGCCTGCTTCAATCTGGTGGACTAGGCTGGTGTAGGACAGCTTGTCTTTTTGTCCTCCTTCCCCTATCTGTCCCATGATCTTAAATTCCCTCCGGAGCATGACTTCAGGCACATGTGTGTGATGAGGAGTGCTGTTCCTTACCTCCTCAGTTGGATGGTGGCTGAGGGATGAAAACCGGCCATTCGGGTGATGCTCATATTCTGACGGGGCATCCTGGTGTTTGGGGCTGAAAAGGTGGCTTTGATCAGGTGCAGTGTTGCTTGGCCCTCTACTCACCTCTCTCATCTCCTCCATGTATGAGAGTAGGCCTTTCAGGTACACACACACACGCTCTTCATCGCCTTCCTTTTCTCCCATCTCCTCCAGTTCACTTTCAATGGTCTTTATGAGCCCTCTCTTTGTTTTGCTGGAGAACCCCCCCTCAGCAGGCATAGCACATTTTGTGTACTCACATACTTTAATTATGAGTGAGCGGTCCAACTGGTATAGGACAGCAGTGACTTCAGTCAGGAAAGACTCCATACCTCTGTTGAATTG
>OMKL01044344.1:0-13771 GCA_900302295.1 Parasudis fraserbrunneri
CTAGTAGCCCTAATACCAATGAAGGAATCTTTCTAATCCTTCAAGTCAGAGAGGCCTCGCTATCCCAGTCTGCCACCCTCCCCGTGACCCAGAAGCCATGTAGGCACAGCCTCGGGGTAAAAACACAGACATACACACATACACATACACACAATAAACAATGACCTGTGACCCTAGCATGAGATGGTTGCTTAAATGTGTCAAAGAGCAAAGGCCAGGTTTTCAAAGTTATCAATTAACACCTCATTACAAACCTTTCCTTTAGCCTATATTTTGTCTTATTGAAAATAGGCTAGCCTATTTCATGTTTCTCACAGCTCTATTTCTCCTTGAGTATTTGAGCTGTCAGTTGGGCCAATGTGAATTCAGTTAGGCTTTAATAAAAACATACATAAAAATGACTAGATGAAATATGCATCTAGACAACTCAATGGCAGCTGAGTCATACTCCAAACATGTATTTGCCATGGGCAACAAAATAGATATGTCAGTGGTGTTGAATTATATTTTCATGCTGACAGTGTGAGCCATAAAACTGGGAGTGTGACATTAAAGTGTTAAAATTCAATTTAGTGTGCAATAAGGCCTAATACACTACTGGCGTAGGCCTACTGCAAGGCTAGTGTAGTGAACTACAGTACACTCCCTTTACCTGTACACACCTTGTGCGTTTTTTTTTGTTTGGCTTTTTTTAGCCTGCGAAGGGGAGTGCACACTACACTACACTACACATCCTTTATTTACTGTCGCTTCACCGAAACTAAACAGGTATCGCCTGCAAGAGAAGGGTGTATTTTGTAGGAAGAGAGAGGAGACTTACCTTAGAAATTCTTGTAGACAGGTGTCACAAAATCGATGGCCACAGGTAGAGACTTGGACAGGCTCGCGCATTGCCTTGCTGCATAGGGGACACTGGAACCTTCTCTTTGGTTTCTCGAGGAACTTGTAATCAAACCCCGGCATTGCTGCAGGATTCGTAGTCAGGCCTTCGCCGCAGGTAAATGCTTCTTTGTCCAGTAAAATTATTGGTATTCTGCGCTGCCTGCTGTCTATGGCGATGTCCGTCGGGGAGCCGCTCCGATGCTCATGTCCATACGCCTGCGACCGATCGGTATTGACCGTTTCAGTCCCGTGTCTTTCCAGCAACCACCGGGTGACTGAGTGAATGGAAACAAAAGGAAGCCACGGCAATCCAAACGTTTTCGGAACCAAACAGATTCCCTTGACAGTCCTCTCTCCGTCTGCAACACAGGGATATTTTGTCCACCGGTTTGTGTACGTGTATGTCTCTCTCCGCTCTGTAGGCGCAATAACGACAGATTGAACACAATGCTTTCATCCCTATCTGTTTAGGTATACCGAGCCCCGCCTACTTCTCCTAGCAGGAGGAGTCAAATATGAGACCTATGTCAAATGTGTTGATGTGTTCACATAATATTTTCTTGCTCACTGCCCCTCTAGATCAATAACATTATACCAGTACTGTAAATTATTAGGATTGTGATTCATGTACGAATAAATGCAAATACTGTACATAGGCTAATGTCAATGACAATGCCAATGGAATAATAAACCAGGATAATAATAATAATAATAATAATAATAAAAAGAAGTCAGATAAACCCAAATGACTCAAACATATAATGCTCAATGAAAGATGTTTTTAAGGCATAAGAGAACTAGTTGAGAGTATAGAAGACATTTACTATTGATGCAAAGGCCTATGAATCTATAAGTGGGGATCGGTGCCCCCTGCTGGTTCCCTAAAGCAGACAAAAGAAAAAAGGACTGTATTTTACTGAAATTAATACAATAATAACAAATAAAATACCAATACAGATTGTGCCTATCATTTCATTTGTACCAAACAAAATGCAGAGAATCTTTGCTTGAAACTATTACTAATGTGCCCAATCTGTATTTATAGATCAGTTCTCATCAACCCTATTGCCAGTGGATTACATCATCATTACATGCATACAGATAAGCACTGGTAATAGTACTATGTATTATCTGAGTGATCGTGTCTTAAAACTAATCCCACCACATTTGCTTTCCATGTAAAACAAAAATTCTATAATTTCTTTTATGTTTACATTGTACTAGCATTATAAGTACAACATAGTATAAATCCCTATTTGCAGATGCAATAATAATAATATTATTATTATAATATTAATCACTGTATTATTATTATTATTATTGTCAAATAATAGTCTTCAACAGTCAGCACTGGGGAGTAATGGATGACATATAATAATATAATAAACTGATTACAAAAAATGTGTGTCTGTAATCTGTTAAACTGCTATATGTTCACAATTATTTACAGGGGGATTATTTGTTGGATTACTGTTTTTTTTGTGTGTTTTTTTTTTGGGGGGGGGGGGGCATTTAGATTTAATGATAAGCATGTTTGAAGGGGATTAGTCAGGGCTTAGACAGTAAGTAAAACAGTGGAACGTAAACACAAACTGGGCTCCAAAGGCAGGTCCAAACAGGGAGACAGAGTCTCCCTGTTATGCTAAGAGTTTACTGAACTATTTTATTATATACTTCTACTCCACACACTAGTGCTGCATCTATCCCTCCCCTTTGGATTATACACCCAAAAATGAGTTTATACATCTTCGATGTAATTTCTGATAATTAACGGTGATAACACTGTATAAAAACTGTTCATAAATCAGTGCTTAAAGGATCAGTGTGTATTATTTAGCGGCATCTAGTGGTGAGGTTGCAGATGGTTAACAACTGCTCTCATTCTTGTTGGAATACTATGGCATTGAGCCAGGTAATCATGAGTATATAATTCCAATAGTGTATACTGTTTGTTGTTTTGACCATTGGTTTCCTAACGTAGTCATTTCTAGTTGCTCAGCTAACAAAATGGTGTGCTCTGTGGAAAGGACCCGCTCCTATGTAGATATGAAGGGCTCATTCTAAGCTAACAAAAGTAAAACGACTCTTAGTTTCATGTGATTATATACTAATGAAAACATAATTATGAATATTATATTCAATTTCTGCCAATAGATCCCTCTAAATAATACACACTGGTCCTTTAAGACACTGTTTAAATTGCAATCTGTAAATTAGATAATTTGGACCCCTAACCCTATTTCCTATTCATCGATTATGTTGAAGGGTAGAGTACTTTCTCAGCACAATCCATGTTGGGCAAACTTATTTGCTTTGGGTGCACAGTGGGGTAGGTTTCTGCATTTATTTTAGGGCTTGTACAGACTGAAGCGTGGCCCCATTACTTTACATTCGTTTTGTTAAATTAAAAAAATTATTCCCAATCATGTCAGAAATAGTCAAGCATTATATCGTGTTTGATTCTCTGTGGTTTATGGCATTACCATCAGTAGCTAAATGAGTTACAGTATGTTTTTCTACAGAATGAATTGACTTTAACACTCAGTTTGATTATGCTTTGAATTCATCAGAACTTTGAACAGCAGAGCAGGTAACAGTTACACAGTAAGGAGCTGGATTAGAAGAATATAACACCCGTTTGTTGAGTGTTAGCCAGCGTGGGATAAAGCCTAATCTAAGAAATCATATTGTATTTTACTCACGGCACCAAACACTCAGTTTAAACTAAAGAGTTTCTCACACAGCCTTTTGCTGGTCGCAATTTCATAATGTCTAGTGATCAAAGGACACTTGTGATGAGTATCTCCATCTTTGAAATGGATTTAGGATTGTATAAAAGTAAACAGTGTGTTAGAGGGACACAGGTAGGGATAATGGCATGTTAAATCCACAATGCATCAAGACAGTACATACAAAGGCAAATATCAATGGAATTTGAACAAAGAAAAACAAAGTGCAGTTGGATTTGACTATTAGTCAAGTAGGAAATTCAGGAACCTGTTTTTGACCATTTCAAATCTTCTCTCAGTCAACAACCCAAGGCCACCCTAAGAATAACATGAACACTATAAACTAGCAACCTGCGTGAAAAAAAGTCACAAACATCAGTGGTCTATATTACATTTCTGAATTTGCCAAACATACAGAATCAGTGGTCAAAAACAAACAACAAAACAACATCAACATCAACATCATCTACCTTTAAAGTGTTTCTAAGCTTACTCTCACTAAACAATGCATCGTTATTGGGTCTGAACACTTAGTACCGGGCAACCATTCTATTTGTGGACAAATCCTAGAAAACACAACAGGCCCAATGAGCTCAGGATTGTTCTGCTAGTCAGACGCATTGCTATGTGGTTCATTTGACTGATGAGTCTGTAACACCAAAGTGGCATTCGAGTGTGGCCATTCTTTTCTTTTTCACACACTGTATTGTCTAACTCTTTTCTAGGTTAATAGGGACCAAACCAGTTAGACTTCCGTTGAGTGTGTTTTATTATGCTAAACTTGCTCACGAGAGAGAGGACAAAAGATAACAGTGAAAGCTCCCACATGACTTCCTGCAATCCCAATTGCTGCTGCAATAGTTTTGGTAGAATATTCTAGCTAACATGCTTGTGAAATACACTTGCCCCTAAAGTGACAGTGTGCTTTGTTTCTTCATCTCATATTTGCTCCATCATATCACAGCCACCCTCATATGAATGACACAACTGACTCCAGAGGAAGGACAAGTGAAATTCTGTTGCAGCAGCTGCAGTCAGAAAGGGAGTCTTTCAACTGCTCGGCGGACGGGCCTCGGGGACGGGTTATTCAGAGGAAGCTGTCCTTCACCTCACGCCATTGCAGGGTTTCATGACAGCCGCTGAGGGGGTGTGGGATGACTTTCAGTGCAAAATCATCGAGGGACAGGCTCCTCGAGCAAAGCTGAGAAACAAGGGGGAAAGAGTAACACATCGGTATATCACTTATAGGGTAACTGTACCGGAGGAAGGACAGACAAAAAAAGATCATAGATCAGATTAGCTTGTGTAATCATGTTAAGTCAAAGCCAACACTTTTAAAGGGTAGGTAATATATGTACAGTATAATGTAGGTATATAGGAATATACAATATACTCTGACAAGGCAGACAGACAGACAGACAGACAAGACAGACAGACAGACAGACAGACAGACAGACAGATGGATGTCTATCTGGAAGTAATATATTTGTAAGCTTCTGTTTGAACTACAGGTCAGCTCACAAACCGGATGTATTTATACTTTCACAGGAAAATAACATCCCTATAGTATTAAATCAAATCCTCTGGGAGCCTTGTGTGATGCATTCTAATAACCCCTATGACTAGACTCATAGTAGCACTCCTGTTGCTTTACAGGTCCCCTGTCACATGTGCGGGTCACAGCCACAATGCAACAGCAGCCCTGAATTTGGGCCGGTTCCAAGGATTACAGACATCTCTCTCACTTATTAGATTGTGATGCAATTTAATCTTTCCTAAACCTGCATCTATTTTCAACGTGGAGTTCAGAGGGATGGGATTTTAATCCACCCTGAGACTGTTCTAACAAACCAAGCAGAATCCCTCGGGTATTGTCCAATAACCACTGTGAGGGGATGGGCGTTAATCACACGCCTAAATGTATCACCGTGTTGCAGTAAGGCGAGTGTGCAGACCATGACATTTGGATCCATACAGAGCATGAGAACAATCTCAAATCAATAACATTAATGTACAGAGTAAAGGGATAGTGAAACTAGGGTCAACTATTACCGGGGATTACAGATAGAAACACTGGCTCATGGAGTGGACAGAGGATGGCTTAGGGACACTTTGTTAATGTCAGGTTAAGAGATGTAATGACCCAAACGCCCAACGAGGGAAGCATGACTGGTGTTCCAATTGTTCATTTTGTCCACTGCTTGTAAAGAGCAAAAGGAACAACAGCTTGCCTCATCCCAAGTTAATTAGGTGCTGTTACTAGAGACCCTCAGGCAATGGGGAATACAAAGAACCAAAGATGTGGCATGGTCACTTCTCAATAGACTGTGTGACAGAAAGCAACAGAAATAAAGTAATTGTGGGGTTAACGATCGCGCTTACAAACAAGCCCTTTCAGGCTCTCAGTCCTACGAGAAAAAAAACATGCCTCTGTTAGCATCATCGGGGGCTTGTCTCAAATTTTGCGTTTCTTTCATCCCCGGATTAGGGACTGCTGTTAGATTTCAAAGCACATCCTGCCATTTTAGAGAGCGTTTGTTAACAAAAGGTAATAAGTGAAATATTACGTTTCACTGCCAGCAGAGTGTTGCCATGACAACAAGCCACTGATGTCACTGTGAACGGGTGATTCTCATCAAGCTGCACTGCCTTTGGTATCCCAGAATCCTCCTCTTTTCTTCCGAGGCGGCCACGGGCCCCCTTTCCCCAGGTATACACCTCTCCTTCTGCAGCAAGACGGAAGAGAGAGAAAACGCACAAGTAGAAAATAAATTCTTCAAATTCACATATTGCACCCCCAGGATTCATTAATCCACTCCAATCTTTTAACTGACAGCTCTCTCCTGCCATGGGAGGATAACAGCACTAGCCCTAGGAGAGCAGAGCTGAACAAAGACTTCTCTGAACGAAAATCTACATTGATGACTGGGGCTCTCTGCTTTCTCCCCCTGGGAGGAAGAGCTCATCACTGAACCTATCTGCCATTTCACTGGTTCACCCCAAGCTATTTGAAAATGTTTGATATGATAGTCGTTCAAAAAAGTATTCACCTATTGCCTTTTCGCACATTATCTTGTGCATTTATTTGTGCACATATTTAGGATTTTTTTTTGTGTCAAATCTAAGCAAAGTACTCTATTCTATCAAATTGGAAATTTTAGTGAGTTTGAAATTGACTCCTATTTCCAGTTTGATAAGTATTTTGTGGAAAATATAAAATCCCAATTAAATGCATTTAGAAGTCCTTTTGTGGCATAGGATAAGGTCTAATAAGGGGTGGGACTTATTAAAGCAACCTCTGTTGCATAAACCTTGAGGAGGATTGTTAATGTTATTTTTGAATTATGACTTATGTGGTTAAAATATATATGAATCTTCAAAAAGATGATGTTGAATCTTCCTACTCACCAGATCCGATAGCTAAAGAGAAGGCATCTCCACAGGCAGCCATGGTGATACCCTGTAGTTCTGGCACTAGGTAAGGCACACGGCTGCTACGACGGGAACTACAGCCCATCTGCCCATGCTGGTTACTGCCAAAGGTAAAACACTGGCCCTTCTCTGGACAAGGAAATTAAATGAGTTACACACAATTCAACTTGTGCTGATCTCTTCTATTTTATTACATTGTATTTTTCTTATTTACCTTTGTACATTCTCTTCTACCCATTGCTATGTAGTGCTGTTGACATCGCAATTTCACCCAGGGATAATAAAATTATCTTACTGTATCTTATCTTATAATACCACCCATTAGCATTAGTGTCACTAAAGAGAGGCAATATGGCAGATGAAGCACCTTAGAGAAAATAAGTGTTTAGTGCAGGAACTATTCAAGGTCTGTGGAAAATATAGTTTCCTTGACAACAACATAGAAGTTCAGCAACCTTTGGACCAGCAATGAATTCTATTTGGACCTAGCAGGCACGCAGGTCCTGTAAAACACAAGTCCCATGACAGCCCATAAGTCGTTTACTTTCATAAACTGCGTGCCTAACAACGTCCCTTAGCTGTTCTAAAATCACTGTAAACCATGGCCTCTTGTGACTATAAAGTATAAACCTTGGAACTTAGGAGAATGCATTCGTGGAACATAATAGACAAAATAAGTGGTCACGCCCCCAGGTACAGTAAAACTATAGCATTCCTGTATTTTCTTCACACACACCAATTACTACAGAAATACTATAGTGAATCACTGTAGAAATAACCATATTTGTACGTAGTGTGTGCTAGGCCAGTGGTTCTCAACCTTTTTCATGTCAAGGACCCTCCAACTGATACACATTAGGCTGTGGACCCCCATTTAATGAGATTTTATCTCAGGGACCCCCATCTGAGAAGACTTTTGTTCTTAGTTATGTTTGAGTCCAGAATTCCATGACCAACTAGATGGGTGGTTAACAGTGGAGAGTGAAACCCATGATCAGGGTAATCATTATTATACTGTACATTCTCTCAATGGGCTAACTCCTAGTAAATTAAACAAAAGTGAAATTAAGCTGTTCCCCATTTTTCTAGGGATCCCCTGGAACCCCCTCAGAGACCCCTAGGGGTCCCCGGACCCCGGGTTGAGAACCACTGTTCTAGGCCAAGTATTATGTCACTTCTGCAGTCTGTTTGGGATCTTTGAAGGGTGTTCTGTCAGCCATTTAAGTAGGGAGAATGTAACCTGTAACAGCAACAGAGTGGGCTGTTCCGATGTCAATGTAAACGATCTTCTCCATGTTCAGTGGGGCTGATCGGACAGGAGTAAAGGACAGGACCTCTTCAACCTGATCGGAGACACCTGGCTCCTCTCCATCTGCTATCTTATCCAGTCCGAGCTTGTTGAATCTGACCCCAACAAATGGCAACACAATCTAAGTACCGGTAACTAAAGAAGTGGCTGATTCTTGTTGAGAGAGAACAACAACAACAACAACAACAACAGCAACATCAACAACAGTATTCACTCCATTCTTCAAATTGAGGAATAATTCCTACTCCTCAAAACTTTCTTTCATATTTCTGAATGTTAAAATTGTGTTAAACCCAACAACTTAAACATTTTATGTTTTATGTTTTAAAATATCTATATATGAAAAGAGAATGTGTTATAGTGGTAGGGGTTGGCAGGAAGTAGAGAAACCACAGGTATCTGAGCAATGCTGTTTCCACTCAGAGCAGAAATATGCCCGTTGTGTTTACTCCGTTCACTCCTACTCAAATGTAGAGCTCTGCACCCTGCCTGCAACGTCGAGAATGAGGTTTTAACAATGGAGAAAACAGTCACTGGAAGAGAATGTTGTCTCACAGGATATAGGCCTAGAAGAGGGTAAAGCTAAACCACCTCTAATAATCCACCACCAAGCTTGTGAATGAAAGGGTATTATAACAGAGGATTATAAGGTACGTGTCGCTAAAATGTCAGAGAGGCTGTTTTGTGGGTTGCTAATGAATAAATGACCCCTTTCATTAAATGTAACCCCCGGGGGAATGCATACAAAGGCTACGCTATCTCATTAAATATGAAGTAACACATTTCTCCTCCTATATACTGTATATTAGGGCTGTCAATTGTCTCTAATACCATTCAAATATGAGCAGGCTGAAATGAGGCAGATTCAAATTAAATTTGAATATTAATGATAAAATGTACATATTATTACCACATCAAAGCTGGCGTAAAATGCTTGCAATTAACACGTTTATCGTCTGTTGTATTTGCTATTATGGGTAGTACTAATAGGATACAATCATTAGGCATTGGGCTGTGCTTTGTAACAGCTTGTTTTGCAGGCACAATTTTTCAGAACCAGTGATGCATTTTCAGTTCACCTCATATCAATAATGTTTTTTTATTTAATTTAATTATTTACATTTGACTGGGAGTTTAGTATTTTGAAATTCATTCTGACAGCCCTACTGTATATATAATATATGTGTACCTGTTGCTTCCACAGGCGAGAATGTTGTGATGGGTGCTAATAATCATGGAGCAGTCCACACCACACAGCACCTTCTGGGCCTCAAACTCCACAGGCACACGCACCTGCTGGGGGCAGTTGTGGGAGTCCTGTGTGCCTAGCCCGAGGCGACCTTCCAGATGGAAGAACAGAGGGTGCAGAAATCTGAATCACCTAGAGTCGTCAAATGCCAAGCTTTCCTTCAGGCGTTGCTGTCATAAATCGAGACCAAAATAACAATAACATGATTTCTACACATTTTCCAAATCAAATTCCATGACTATTTCATAGCACAATTTCCATGACTAAGACGTGTCTGTGTTAATGTTCAAATGTAAAAAAATTATTTTGGAAAGCTTCTTTGAATGTCCCAGAATTGTCACTGTAGACTCGTGTAATCAGAAAATGTGTTATTTACGTTGTTATTCCATCAAGGTAACTAAATCTATATGCAGCTAAACTTGTCAGTACAGACTTTACTGGCTGAAAAAATTAGATTTTTAACATATTTCCATGACATTTCCACAGGTACAATTTTAAACTTTTCCAGGCCTGGAAAAAAAAGTTTTAAAATTCCATGACTTTTCCAGGTTTTCCATGACCGTAGGGACCCTGTAATAATAAATAATACCAAAAAGAGAATTTAAGGGTTTGATTCCTGATGCCACATTTCCATTTAGAAATATTAGGGAATCATTTCAATTTTCAACATTTGCACACCTAGGTATTTTTCACAGGTGCGCCAGACCAAGACTCAATTGTGAAGTGCAGATAAAAACATACTGCACCCACACACTGATATCTTTCATTTTTCTTGAGCAAGATATCACTGTGCGGTATTCTTTTAGATTTGAAAAATGAGAGAGCACCAATAGTAGAGAGTTATGAATGAAACTAAGTAAGAATATAAATAGCCCACTTACCATTGTCTCCTCTTCCCCAAGAGAATACTTCCCTTTCATTGGTCACAGCAAGTACATGAGAGGCACCGCATGACACCTGAACCAACTCATACCCAAGCAGGGCCTCCACTATCTTGGGCTAGATACAAAAACAGAGAGGAACATCAAGCTTTCCCCCGCGTTTCATAACTAGAATCTATCCCATAATCACTGTTATGATACGAGTATCATATTCTCTCATTCATATAAAACCAAGCAGCAAAGGAAAATGCTGGTCTTTTCTCCTTTTTGGTTCATTACCTTCATTGTACCTAGAATTTACATCATCGATAGGCCATGTCCCGTTACATGGCCTTGTCATGTTTTGGGGCAATTAACTTTAAGTTACATATGACTAAAGATCACATGCTACTTATAGAAAAAAGTAAACACACTTTGCGATATCTCTCCCATGAAAAGATATATGTGAAATAATATCTTCCATCTATCGATTCCAGACCCAACCATAATGCTCCTGCTGGGAACATGAATTCTGATGCTACTTATCTTGAGATTCACGAGCAACTATTTTTCAATGCACTGAAGTGAAACTGCAGTTTGTAATGATGAATTACCATGTGTACATGGTTTCAGATTAAAAACATGTCTGCCAGCACTGTATGTGAACAATAACTGTATTTAAAAAATGTACTAGCATACTGAATAGGATCCTCAGAGCAGCAGAAGGTAATGTCACTTTGATTTACATATCTCACAGCATACTGTATGCATTGAAGTAGCGGAGAAATGACAGAGGTGAGGAAACACTCAGGGTATTCGCGTTTAAAGAGAATGTATTTACCTGTGTTACATCATTGAAATTACCATGTCCCAGACAGCCATTGCTTCCACTTCCAAATGTCATGATAATGCCTCTGTCTGCAAATTGAAAATAAAAAACATAAAATAAAAAAAATAAAAAATAAAAAAAGAGATTAAAAGGACTATTAGTTGATGGCTGTTGGTGTATCATTGTGTGGACCAACAGAACGCCTTTAATCCCTAACAAGGGAATACTAATCTGCTTCACCACAGTGATAAGTAGCGATGAGGGAGAGCCAACTGAGCTGGGAGAAAGGCTCTTTAATCCTATGTTATCTCCTTTCACTGCTGGACTAATGGCAGCTGCCTTAAGGCAACTCTGACTAACAGTATCTCAGTCTGAGCTCGAGAGAAAGATGGTGCACCTCCATAATGCCAAGTAAGCACAGAAGATTAGATTTTGGAAGTGTGGTAAGCAACACCGACTGATGGTATCTTGTCAGAACTGCGGTTAAAAGAGGTGATTGCATCCACGCTTTCAAATGTGGCTTCAATTCGCATGCTGTCTCAGAGTTTTATGATAGCGCTGTGCTGCAGTGTGTGAGGGCAGAAAACAGAGCATAAACATTGATTTCCTATAGTTCTACTCTCCGACTGCTGAGTTGACTGGACATGGATGCTGCTGTCTCTCCAAAGGCTATTCAGAGCGAGATGGACCACAGACCTGTCATGCAGGTGGTGAAGAGATCGCCACAGGCCACAGACTTGATTGTGACTCCAGACTGACCCTCTAGGAAGCGTGAAATGAACTGAGGCTGCGTCTGCTCAACCACACCTGGCAGGCTTGGCTCCCCAGAACCTACTGATGGAGACTATGACAGCATATGAATAGGTAAGTATAGAGGTCAACAGTCTTTATGATAACATGTTGTAAAAATTAACCCCTAATATTACAATACAACACTCTAGGAAACTATAAAAGCCACAGTACAAGGAACTCGTTGAAAAAAATAAATTTAGAAAATACAAAATAAAAAGAAGTTTCTGAGAAGGCGTTATCTAGCTTGAAAGTCCGTATTCAGATAAACAACTACAGGAGCACACAGACCTCCCAAGTAATAAGTCGTCCTGACTTGGTGACGCCCATCCTCTGTGTGCGGCCCAGGGACACCTGCAGCACCTCTGTGTTGAGCATGGGCAGACGGAGGGGCGCCGACATCCCACTGCCCCATGTGTAAACCGAGGACAGGGGGAGGGAGTGCAGCTTGCCCGTTCCTAAACCTACTGTCCCATCTGGATCAGCAGAAGAATAAAACATGAATTGATGGTACTAGTTAAACTTCAATTGTTTCTATCAGAAGTCATGAGGACTAACCTCTGGATCTGTTGCCAGGTACTCTCCCCCCTGGTCTACCATGAGGGCCAGACTGCACGGTGGACAGTGGTTTCTCAATTCTGGTAAAAACACAATCCAGTAAATGTTGCGTACAGTGTGAATAAATACATAAATAGGCTATTAAATGATTAGACACATCTCACATCAGTGTCCATAATTTATAACAAGTCTATTGAGTCAACTACCTGCGCATTTTGACATTGCCTATGTCTGTGTAGAGATTAAGCAGAGGCCTTATGCATATGGGGAGGGCCATGATTTCATTGAGTTGAGGCCGTTTGGATGGGTCTAGATTGAGCATGTTGAGGATGAGCTGCCGTAGCTCTGGGCTATATCGGTCAGATATTGGAGCAAAGGTTCCACTCATGATCTTCAGAACTAGAGCAGGTAGATTCTGAAAGAACAACAAAGAGTTGGACCAATGTTACCAGTTGGATAATGGAAAAGTGAGCTATTGTAAATATATACATTTCTAACGACTTCTGTTTCACACCAACCTTAAGGTACAATAATGAACTTAGAGTTAACACTTCTATGACTTTTTTTGCTAATACATGATGCATCTTTATAATGTATTCCAGTGCTAGCAAACAGATAACAAGCAGACAGCACTTCAAAGGCATCTATAAAACTGTAGTAACAATTTGCTATGTATAATGACAGAAGAAAGTTTCAGTACAGCAGCCTCAAAGGCTCTCTTGAGACTGGCTAACTCATAGAGCACACAGCCCAGAGCCCAGATGTCGCTCTTCTGGTTGTAAGGCTTTCCCTCACACAGCTCAGGGGAGATGTAGCATGGCGTTCCAACCACCTACAGAGACAGACAAAGGGATTAATTTGTATTAGCAACGTCTATGACATATTGTTATGATTATGAAGGCAAGAATATATCCCTGCCCCCTCCTCTCGTCATACCTGACTTGCCCAGCTGCTCCATCTGTGCACAGGTTTAAGCCAGAGAGTTCTATTATATAAGCTTATTATTTAATAATATTTAAATTATTGTTTTAAATTATTTTAAAACAATGCTCACTACCAATCTTGGTTTGTAGAGATGTAGTATAAGAGCTTTTTGTTAATTCTAAAGTCTTTTGAAGGGGGGGGGGGGGCATC
>OMKL01044345.1:0-14987 GCA_900302295.1 Parasudis fraserbrunneri
GCTTCACAAGTATATGGTGGGGGGGGAGGAAGGGGGGGGGGCTTTTTCAACTGAAGTACCTCCTCTTTACCCTGTTGTAAGTGACAATGATGATGAACAAAATTTCTATAGAAAATGCATTTACTAATTTAGCCTACCCAAGAGGCCACTTTGTGCGAGGCAGGGCAAAGGGGCAAGCCAACTTGAACTCCAAATTATAAATAAAACTCCCCTTTTGTTGCCTTCCAGCTCCCGCATGCTCACCTTGCGCACCCAGTCGGGCATGGTGTGGGTGCTTGGAGAGCGGTGGTGGGTGTTGATGACAATAACGGTGATGATGATGGAGGCGATGACAAAGACCATTGTGAAGAGCATGTACTTCCCAATGAGGGGTACAGCGCTGGAGGTAGAGGGGATGAGCTCCACGATGACCAGCAGGAACACAGTGAGAGACAGCAGGACAGAGATGCTCAGAGTCATCTTCTCACCTGGGGGGGTTTGGGGGGGGGCACACACAATCACAGTCACAGTCAATCTGTCCAGATTTCACCAGGCTTTCACATGGCCCAGTGCTGGGCAATGTAGTATCTATATTTATTGTTTATCGTTTATCAGCATGGCCCAATTATGCCACTGGGGGGCCTTATGCAGGGGGGTCCAGGTGCATGTTCCCCCGTAAAGAACCTTTTTCAAAAACCACCCCTGGAATACTCATTTCTAGGGCCTTTTGATAAAGGATATCTGACCAAATTTGTGCCCTTGTACTTATTCTTTCAAATAAACCCCCCCTAGTTACATCTGTCCCCTGAGGGATAGGGGGACCATAGCACTTTCTTGCCTAGGGGCCCCATAGTGGCATAATCCAGCTATGAATCTTGGAGCCAGCAGGGTGGGGATGGGACCTCTGTACCCTTTGTGTACCATCTTATTTCCCCCACATGGAGGAGCTGCCTCATTGAGTTTGGTACAGATGATCTTAGCTCTCCCTACACCATCCAGTATTGTCAGGAATCCAGCTCTAGCAATGATACATAACCAAGTCCCCTGCAATTAAGTATTAGAACAAAAACGTCACTATCCACTAATCCGAGCAAATTAAAGGAATGCTCATAGAGGCATCATTTCCCCTCCCAAAAATCGACTCTATATACAGTACATGCACATGACCAATATGCAAACACAGTCCGACACCGATTCACGCAAATAGAATCCAAAACATGCTGTTTTTGTTGTTCAGTCAAAGCAATTAATCTGGAGAGAACACCCACTGGCACCCGGGAGCCTCTCCACGGCACCGTGTCAGCGGCCATATCAGAACCAGGCATCAACTGATGTATTATACATTAAAGCAGAGGCCTGCTTGCAGACATGACAGCACAGAGGGACTCTGGGTAATGAGGCAGACCTCCACACTGGAAAGGCGGCCAGATGTGCACTGGAGCACAGTATATCCTGCCCCAGCCAGTGTAGGAACACCTCAAGCCTACAGTCAGCATGGAGGACACACGCTTGACAAACACAGAGGTGTTGCTGTTATGTTATGTAAAAACCTTGTAACTGTAGTTTTACAATTTCTAGCGAGAGCTAGAGCATTCAGTATATATCTAGCGAGAGCTAGAGCTAGAAAATCCAAATCTTTTGGTTTGGATTTAAAGTTCATATGGTCAGTTATGCATAGGTTCCATTACCATATGGTCCTTGAAACCCATTAAAAACTCATCGTTTGTTCAAAAATTCATGAAAATAATGACTCTCCCAAACACAGTTCCTGAACAGTTAATATTTTGGTACATGGTTTCATCCAACAGTATTAGCATTAGGCATTAGGTGACACACATGAGTACACTGAACTAAACATAGTTGCTACAACTATCTGCCGACCAATAGCTCACTCACACAGGCGAAAAGTGTAGGAAAAAAGTGTAAACATACCAGAGTCTGTGGGAAGATAGAAGACCAGTCCAGTCAGGAAGGAGAAGAGCATGCAGGGAATGATGACATTGACAATGAAGTAGAGAGGCAGGCGCAGCATGAGGAAGTGGTAGGTGATGTCCAGATACGGGGTTTCTGGGCAACAGGCGTAGTAAACCCAGTGCTTCCAGCTGCGGAAGTCCTTCATCACCCACTCTCCACTCTCCATGAAGTTACTCAGGTCAGGCCGGTCATTGTCCTACAAGAAGAAGAAGAAGAAGAAGAAGAAGAAGGCAAAGATTACTTTACTGTCAGTTAACACAAGCCAATTGCTCGTTGTCATTCCACATTTCCCTCCTGCAGCAGATACATGTACTGCACAACCCTATGCATATCAGAGACAGCACAGTGCAGTGAAGAGCTGCAAGAAGCCAGTGATGGAGATATAGCATAGGCCAGAAGCACATGATTCATATACGCACAAAAATCTGAAATTTAAAGATCCAATCCGAAATCCAAATGTAAACAAAATGGGTTGCCCCACCACCAAAAATAGGAATGAAGAAGGATTGAAGACATGTTATTATTATCTAGTTGATCAGTGGAGGTCTTTATGCAAGGACAAACACTAGACAACAGGTAAATATGAGTTTCTAATTGTATTTGGAATTGTAAAATATTTGTTTACATTGACCTACAGTATATTTTGTTTGGAATTAGAAAGTTCAAAATATCTAATTTCCCCATTATAAATCAAACTATTGAGTTCATTTGCAAAAACAGATATCTCCATTTCAAGAATTTTCAGAAATCGTGTTTTTTTTAAATTGTGCATCCCAGGTAATATCAATCAAAGTGCAGTTGGGTTGTTTTGATTAAGTAAAAATAACTCAACAAAATACAGGTAACTTACAAAGTCAAACTTTACATTTAATTTCAAATTAAATGTCACTTTTCCAAAAAAGCGAACCCGTTTTATTATTCAGCTTTCCTCTATAGGGAGACTGAGAGGAGGGAGAGTTTTTGTCACAATGGTCGAAAAATCCACTGAGTGTTCAATAACAGCACTGGCATGCTTTTGCCAAAAATGCAACTTTAAATCCATGCTATGTTATTCAGCTTCCCTCTGTAGGGAGACTGAGAGGAGGGAGATTTAACATTGTTACAATGATTGAAAAATCCATCTTTAAAAATGACTTTGAGCCAAAGTTACATTGCAATTCCTTTCAGACAGCACAGCTCCGGGTAGCAAACATATTGCGTCACCTGACCTGAATACTGCGCGCTGATTCACTGTGAACAGAGTTATCTTGTTCTGTTGAAAAACAACACTGGCTGTCTGTTTCTGCTGTAAAATGAACTGCTGTTTTTGCAAATGAACTCTTCATATATACCCAACATTTATATGATTAAAAAAATCTGGATTGGGGCTTTAACCTTTTGTGACACAAATGTAATCTTTCATGGTTGTCTTAGGGGGAAAAAATCTGATTCCAGATGGTTTCTGTCTCTATTTAGACAGTATTAGATAGATAGATAGATAGATAGATAGATAGATAGATAGATAGATAGATAGATAGATAGATAGATAGATAGATAGATAGATAGATAGATAGATAGATAGATAGACTTTACTCTGTGTCAGTTCAGTTGTACTACTGTGTAACAATATGAGATTCCAGACTCAGATTGTGATAATTTTCCATGATGTAGTTTGGATGTAGTTGAAATACTTTTTGAAAGTAGTTTTAGTTTGACAAGATAAAATGTTTTGAGAGTTAAGATGTGGTTTAACTACTTTTCATTGTGAAGTAGCTAGTAGTTTGGTAAACTACAGTTTTAAAGTAGTTTCTCCAACACTGCATATCTATATACACTATATGTATTATTATGTATTATATATTATATATTATGTTACAGTTAATGTGGGAAAACAGTGATTTTGCACATTTTCTGGGATATATGTGCATTCCCCGTCAGGTCGGTAAATGTAAGAGGAAAAATGTGTGAGGATCCTTTATTTACCCTCTCGCGTGCACGTCCATGGCATGAGTGCACATTTAGGTTTTGATGAATAATTGAAAGATATTTGGATAGCAACCGCCACGTGTTCGCTGTATTTCAGCATGTCATCTACAGTGAGGTTAAAGGTTAGGGTTAAGGTAAGGTTTAGGTTTATGAATAAACATGCGTAAAAAGATGTTTAATTGATAATAAATTATTTAATCCAATTAGGATATAAACCAACAAGTGTTCACTGTATTAGAGCCTCATCAACAGATTATTGGCGTAAAAAAATCTCACATTTACCAACCCGTAAATGTGATTTTCTCACATTTACTGTATGTATATGTATGTATGTATGTATGTATGCATGTATGTACATATCATGTATATATGTAAAGAAGGTAAATTATGATTGTTATTACTGGGTTGACGACAACCAAGTTGCCGTCGTAGGTCCAGGTACCCAGCTTCATGCTGCAGTTCTGGAGGTCGAAGGGGAAGTGCAGCACGATGATCTCACAGTAGCTTTTAAAGATGGCAGGTGGGTTCCAAGTGATCATGCCAGTGTGCTCAAGCAGCACTTTGGTCTCGTGAACAATAGCAAAGTCACCGTCAGCACTGCGGGCACAAAAAACACACAGCATCAACATGGGAGGGAGATAATGTTGACACAAGGGGATATCATTGCCTGAGGCTTGGCATGGCCGTGGCCATCGCTGCAGTTACACAGGCCAACCAACCAGAGTTCAGTCTGGCTCAAGTTGTTGTACACTCTTAAAAAATATGTGCTAAGGCCTGAGACACGGAGAAAGGGAGACATTGGACTTCCTGGTTCCTTTGGTGACCAGCTCTGGAAAAATAAGCAGACCTGGGACCATACAAAATTAATGGAGTGAGATGTAAAACTGTGTATACCAGTAAAAGTAGAGGAGGCTCATTTGATTGAGCAACAGATTTGCCATGTTTAGGGTCTTAAAAATGTATTGACATTTTAAACTCACAATGTCATTCAACTGATCTTTTTTAAAAGGTATTTTTGTTATAGTTTGGGTGCATAATGATGACGTATTTCACCTTTTTTGACGATTTACAGACAATTAAGGTAAGCTAGGCTAAAGATTTGGCTAGTTTTGACATCAAATAGAGAAAATGTTTTATTTACAATATTGAAATTGACACTCCTGATATTTAAACAGTTGATTGGTATTGCACATTTCAGTTTTGTTAATGTCGTGAATGACGTGGTGTTGAGTTTTCAGTGAGGACATCGCCTCCTGTTCATTTTCACTGCTGATTTCCCTCTTAGCACATTCTAAACTCTTTGCTATGGCTATATGGATACTATTCTAGAAAACCTGCCATCCATTCCTCTTTAATGTTGAGAAGTTAAAACTAGACATGGCATGGCACTAACAGGGTTAAGGGTTAAATTCCCACTGTAACCACTCATACTGAAAAATGTATGCAGTCATTCCATTGTAAGGCACTTTGCCTTACTCTAGTACAACAGAAGCGCAATAGCAATGCAGTCATTCATTAATTAATTTTTCAACATGTCCATATGCATTTAGTCAGGGGCAACACATCCTCCTGTCCTATTTCAACACCTGTTTTTTAAGAGTGTAGCAGAGTAGCAGGTCGTCGGGGAGAAATAGCAGCGCGTCAGACACAACATATGGTGTGGGGGAACCTGTGATACAGAGGCCACATTTAGCCTGATGCAATCTGAGCTTTCACACCCTTCACAGTGGAGAACAGGAAAACGTGATTCCAAAACATCACAAAGCTGAAGTTATTTTTAAGTCAGTCAGGTGCCCTGTATACACTAGACCAGGGGAAGAAGATAATATGAAAAGGAAAGACAAAGAGTTTTAACAAGGCTATCTCAAAATGTGATTCAGCTTGATGCAGTTTGAGCTTTCCCTTCACAGTGGAGGAAAGAAAATGTGACCTCAAGGCATCACTGATGATATTTTTGAGTCAGTTTGCTTGGTGGCATGGGTGTATATGTTCAGGCAAAGTAGATCATAGCAAAAGCAACGGATTTCAGAAAAAAATATTTGGAATATGAGATTAAAGCATGATGCAATCCAGCTTTAACATTGGGCAGCACTGAGAAGCAATGGAAAGTGTGATTCCAAAACATAACTGATACTATTTGTATGTAGACCTATCTGGTGACCTGGAGAAGTAGCCTACTCTAGATCATAAAAAAACAAAGGATTTACAAAAGGATATCTCAATAGAGGATTGAGCCAGATGAAGTATGCTGCCTGATGTGTTCACATGCGGCACAATGGAGCAAAGAAAAACATGACTGCACAACATCACCGAGACTATTTCTGTGGCAGGTTCCATGGTGTATTCGTTTCAGAGGAAGTAGACCATAACAAAAAACAAAGGATGACATTCAGAAATTGAGATTAAGCCTTAAGCAATCTCAACTTTCACACTTGGTGGCACAGTGAAGAAATATGAAAATGTGATTTCAGAGCATGATTGATGTTATTTTTTGAGACACTCTGGGGTCTGGGTGTATTTGTTCAGGTGAAAAACAGCAGGTCATAACACAAATCAAAGGATTTTGAAACTGTGTATTTGAACATGGCATCATAGATAGCTTACTTGTTGTAGAGAACAAGGTCAGGCCTCCAAATGTCAGTGGATGGAATTCTGATCTTTTTGATTCCACCATAATCATCTGGGTTCCATTGCAAGTTCACATCTTGCCATCGCTGGAGATGAGCAGAGAAAAGAATGAGAATAAAGTGGATGGCAAATAATATTGCTGAATTGTTGTGTTGTATTTTGTCATCATTTGTATATTGTATGTGTGGGAAAAGAGGCCTCTGAGGACAATATTTTGTACCTTAAATATACTGAAAATACAAACACACAAGGCAGTCATATTTCATATTTCAGTGTGTAAACATACTTTTTGGGCTGGTTATGTGATTACACGCAGGGAAATATCCAATTGTTTGGCCTATGACTATGTGATACTGGGTACCTGCATTCAGAGAGCACCTATCCACTCAACATCCACTGCAGCACTCTTTTTCTGTTGTGTTTTATCAATAACTGAACACATTGCCTGGCCTAAATCATGAGACCTCAGCTAGGACCACGCCTGGGAATCACACAGGCCAATTTGTGAGTCAATTAGGCAAGAAAATAAAATTATATAAAAAATTCTTGCATTTGTTGTTCAAAACATTTTGAACAAATGCAAGATTTTTTTCTGGCTTGTGAGCCTACACACACAGCCTATAATGTATTCCTGAAAAAAAGTAAAGCATAGTTCCAACAGCCTAGGCTAGGATCCCTTTCTACATAATACACTGTATCTCATGATAATACTGATACACTGATAGATCCTGGTCAAGCATTAATACTGTAGATTCTGATAAAGCAAACCTGTTTCAGTCGCACATTGCTGTTGACAATCTGGTTGACCTCATCCTGCAGACAGGGACAGATTTGTTTAGTTTGTTGTTGACAGTGAAGTTCAATAGACAGGAGGTGATATAGGCTGGTGTGACATCTTACCACGCTGATGAGCTGGATGAGCTGAAGGCCAACAGTAACCACCACAGGGTCCTTGAAGTGATTGACAGGACGGACAATCTTGTTGTAGCCAGTGAAAAGGGTTTTCACCAGCCGCGTCTCATCACTGGAGGCCCAGGTAGAGCCTGCAACAAACACCCAGACTGCCTCTAACTGATGCTGTATGAAAACATTGTTGTAACTATTGTTTTGGTGATTTTAACAACTTGGGGTTGAAGAGTTACATGGGCCTCTGTGTTGAGTAAGTGTTATAACCACAGGGCCAATGAAAACCATTCAGCACCACTGTAGAAATTAAAAAATGCAAGGTTGGCTTTTTGAAGATATAATGTTTTTATCTGACAGTGACCTGATTGCAGTGAGACATGCATCGCTGATTGTTCACTTCTAGAGATATTTCACCTTTGTATAACTTTTGTGTTTTTTTAGCACTCATGTTATTATAGATTCATGAGCAGTCAGCTATGACAGTTTACTCCCAGTTTCCTGGTGAGTAATCTTGTATAGCAACACCTCTGGCTCTTGCCACAAGTCAAATTAATCAAATTTAAATTGTGCATAGCGGAAGTATCTGTTCAGGGGCATGTGTGAAGAGCAATGTTCAAACGGCATTTGAACTCTGAGTCAATCAAATTACTGCCCATGGCTCCCAATGCAGTTATCCCACTTTGTTTTATTCTTTTTTTTGGGGGGAGATTTTCTCCAGACCTCTTTGTGAGAGCCAGAGGTGTGACTACAAAATTACATGTTCAGTGATGTCACTCACTTGCCTTTATTTGGGCATTGGATTTTTTATTTATTCATATTATTTTTTTTTTTGCCTCAGAATCAATCTACAAAATATTGTTATTTTTTTCTTTTGTTCTAGTCTTTTCAACCTATAATTTATTTTTATTAGTATAGACCAGTGGTTCTCAACCTGGGGGTTAAGTGTCCTTGAGCAAGACACTTAACCCCTAACTGCTCCCGACGAGCAGGTTGGCACCTTGCACGGTTGCCTCCGCTGTCGGTGTGTGAATGTATGAGTGAATGGGTGAGTGTGAGGCATAAGTTGTAAAGCGCTTTGGATAAAAGCGATATATAAATGCAGTCCATAATGCATGCCATAATGCCATAAATGCAGACCCCTGTCAGGGGGTCACAATAGGATTTTAATGGGGTTGTGAAAAGATATACAAACACAATGTCACATGTATGATGAATGTATATCTGTGGTAAGGATGATTTTATTGCGTGAAAAAAATATATATATCAAGTCTCCCCCCTTAATTATCAGGCAAGCAAAATAGCTTGAAATGGGGAAAATAAAAATGACACTTTGCTATCAAAGTTCAACATCCTGTTTATGCTTGACTATGTTGGGGGGTCACAAATAGGCATTTCTCTGTTTTTAGGGGCCACAAACAAGAAACATTGAGAACCACTGATACAGACAACTGGGGAAAAAAGTGTGAATGCCAGTAATAGTAAATACACACAGCAAGGATATGTATGACAGGGGTTGACTTCATGGAGACATGCTGAGGTGAGTGTGCTGGAAACTAATAACCAATGTAAGATATCTCTTTAACACCTGCTGACGGCTGAGGTTTAATTTGAACCACAAATAGATGGCACATCGCACAGTATGTCCCCACGTACTGTAGAAACTAGGAAATGTTAGAAATGTCTGGGAAACTAGAGAAGGATACAATATAATCTAGTGATCCTCAAGGAATCCATTTACTTTCAATTCTGAGGTGGATTGTCTTCTTAATTCAAAACTTGTAAATGTATTTAACCATAAATGTTCTATCTAATCTATAAGAAATTATTCAGAATGAACGCTCTATCATAATTATATGAATTGCAGATTTGATTTACATTTTGAATTGAGTTGAAAATAAGTAGGCTTTGCAAGTCTGATGTAATGCAGGGCATCAGCCTTTGCCCAAATATGGACTTCTGGATCATAAGCCTTTGTCTCTATGGAGGAAATTAATAGGGATTCTACATAATCATCCCTGTTGCAGTCTGTGGTTTAACACAGGCTTTTTAAACATGAATGTTTTGACCTACATACATTTCTCTCTCAGTCTGATGCCATTTACAAGTTGTTATAATTACTAAAATTTCAGAGATCTTGTAAAATGTAAAAAATAAATAGTGAAAAGACTTAGCTTTTCATATACCGTACAAAAAGACTTACAAGTGACCCTTAGAAAAATCAACAACATACAGTACATTTCACCATACACTGTCTATTTTTAGATCTGCAGAAAAAGAAAATTCTGATAAAAGTGGAGGAAATGATGGCAGGACGTCAGTAGCCTACTGAAACTGACTGACCCTGGCTAGAGGTGAGAGATATAGATACTGTTTCACCTCCCCTTCCTCTGCACACTTGACGTAGGCTGGAACAGTATCTCCTTTCATTTTCCACCTGACCTTGAAATGAAGGCCATCTCACAACAACATATCCGTTGAATGGCTGAGTGATTTTTTATTTTCTCCCCATATCTGAGGTGGAGCGCCCTCATTCCTTCTACACAGCCTGACGAAGACCCTTGTGGTTGAAAAACAGCGTGTGTTTTCCATGTGAGTGTGTTATGATTACCTGTGAAGATGTACCACGTTCTGTAAAAGTGTTGAGTTATTTGTTTGTACCTACTTCAGTAAAAATATGATTGCATTATATCACGAAGGATGCTGTCTTTGTTTCATATTTCTATCCATTGGCCCTCTAAGCCTCCCTTTGAGACATTAAACTCAATTAAGCTAAACTAAGGAACAAGCAACACGAACTGCAATCTATTTTACCAGACAGGGAGGTCTGTGGTCACTGACAGAGGTTGAAAAAACAAAGAGCACATGCTGCTGTCAATCAAAGCGCCTGTTTGCTGGACATGAAAAATTACTGATTGTGATTTGTATCATTGAACTTGGATCCACATAGAATGACTGAAATAATTGTATTTAGGTAATACACAATTAATGAGAGAGAGGTTTGATAATTGTTGGTTCAAACTAAACCACCAATTATGAATTATGTTGTGTGGAAAAGACACAACATAGCAAAATTACCCAAGTAAAAAGTAAAAATGTATTTCTTCACAGTCAACCAGCATGCATTCTCCTCAGTTTAGAATATTCCTTACCTGCTAGAATTATAAGGAGATGAGAGACGAAAAATAAAGGATTCATTCTCTACGATATCGTCCCATGAACTCAGGTATCAAATATCCTAATCTCAACTCCAAGGCCTTGCCTGTTGGCTGCTGGTGAATCAAAACGGTTCCCTGCCGACTTAAAACATTGTTAGGGTAATGTCAGTCAATGACTTACTGCTTCCAAGTTCTCCACTAGCAGCCGTATTGTTTGTCCTCTTCTTACAGCGTATGTGAGTGATTGCCAATGCTTGTCATTTGAGAGGGCCACATTCCTTGTCATCTGTTATAGGCTCAACATGCCAGAGTAATCTACCACTGAAATATCCCATAGTGATATAGACTGCTCTAAAAGCTGACAATTCTCCTGAGTCCTGGCTGCTTTTAAATGAACGGCATTTGTTGTGTATATAGACAATTACAGCCACTGATGTTCTCATATGATTGATGAACAATTTAAAGGCACAATCTGTAATAGAAATATATTAACAACAGGGCAATCCAACCACTAAAAAATCATTCCCAAATGGATTGAAAGGTCTCTTAATACCAGAACTATCAGCAGACAGCAACACATTGTTTTTTCATTATTATTATAATTATTATTGTTATTATTTTATTGTTATTGTTCTTTTCTTGTTGCTGTTGAGTTTTTAATGTTTTCTGGAGCTGCTTAAGGTTTGATTGTAAACATTGGAGTAAGATAGACCTACCTTTTTAGTTATGATCACTTGAGAAAGATACCAAAAAATAAAATTTGATCTAAAACTCAAACTTGTGAATAATGTAGTATGTCCCTTACAGAAATATCACATGACCACACATCACATGTGAACACCCCACATGTGAATATGTTTTCCACATGTGAAAAATGCACATTTGAACTGTAAGCACATGTGGTTTTTGGACACATGTGTTTTTCATGTTGTTTTTTCACAGGTGAACACAACCACGTGTGATTATTTCACATTTGAATATATTAAAACCCCACAAGTGAAAAATATACATGTGAACTTTGAAAACCATGTTAGTTTTTCACATGTAATTTCAATACAAAAAAACAAAAAAACACCTTGCGGGCGACAGTGGCTCAGGAGGTAGAGCAGTCATCTGGTAATCTGAAGTTTCCCGGTTCAATCCCCGGCTCCTCCTGGCAGTGTGTCGAAGAATCCTTGAGCAAGACACTTAACCCCAAACTGCTCCAAACGAGCAGGTTGGCACCTTGCATGGTTGCCTCCGCCTTCAGTGTATGAATGTGAGAGTGAATGGGTGAGTGTGAGGCATGAGTTGTAAAGTGCTTTGGATAAAAGAGCTATATAAATGCAGTCCATTTTCCATTTACATGTAATTTCAATACAAAAAACCTATACAAAAACCCATGTCCAAAAAACACATAATTTCACATGTGAAATAATCACACGTTCTTGCAATTCACCAATGAAAAAGAAAACATGAAAAACTGTTGAAAGTTTGTTTGTAATCACTGGAGTAAAATAGATCTACCTTTTTCAGTTATGATCACTTGAGAAAGATAGAAAAGGTTGATTTGATCTAAAATATATTATATTTATACCTCAAATTTCTAAGGTATAAAATAAATTTGGGCCACTATAAATCTATCAATGTGAAGACATGCTCATAAGTAATGTTGGATTTGATCATCTAAGAATAAGGATGTATAACATTTATGACAATCTTCATTGTTATGTCAATTATATCAATATTTCCTCATTTATATTGAAGTAATTTGCGTGCCACTCTCCCCCACACCCCCAACAGCTCTAAGTTTCCAGATGGCCAGGCACAACTCTAGCACCACCTCTCTGTTGTACACCTGCCCTGCCCTGCTGAGCCCATGGTGGACCAGGCCACTCAATTTCCTTCCAACCCCAATCCGTTCAATCAGCCAGTCACTCAACCACCAGCCTCATTCATCTCACTTAGACACAAATGACCGTTTTGGCAATGTCTGAATTAGAAGAGATCTGTCTCATCCACCCCCCTTACACCACCCACCCTGCTCCAATCACTCACACCACCTTTCACCCCAAGTGCTGCTTTGCCTGCATGGCTCCAGCTATGTCATGTACCTTAGGACAAGCCATCATTGAATCTGCTCAGTCAACCTTGTTTGAGGCGCTTTGCTGTTTGGTCCAGGTGTTAATTACAGCACAGGCCATTCACCAACAGGGGGTTCAAATCGTATTTCTGGGGGAGAAAGACTTTCATTTCTAGCCCTATAAAATGGTCACAGAATCTGAATGATGATGTCTGTTCATCATCTGCTGGGGGTGGATGAGCATTGGAGTGGCTACATTCTGGATGTTTTTTTTGTTTTTTTTTTTGCTGCCACTATGGAGATTATCAGGATTAGGTTTTCCATTGAGGGGATTATTATGTGTGTTAGTGTGACATTTTTAAACTATGTTCCATCTCAAAAATAGCAACGTCTAACATTAGGCATCATACTGTATGTTCCTTATAGTAACATATAGGCTGTCGTTTCATTCTCTTATTTAGTTTAAGGCACTTAATTGTGCAATTCATAGTTGGTATTTAAATCAATATACAATATTATAATGCTCAACATTTTTATTTTCATTCATTCAAAGTCTAGTTCCTTCATCTCACCAATATGCTGATGAGTTAAAGAAAGAAGTTTCAATGAGCAATATCACAGTTCATCTAATTCTACCCAGTAAGTAAAGGAGCACTGATAAAAGGACATTTCAATTAACATTGAAACAACATCATAACATTGTCCTCCATTCTTCACATGAGTGAATGGAATATTTCAGTATATTTTAACATTTGGAAATATGAGGAGGACATCAGCTCCATCCAGTCAACAACAGGGAAAGGTCAGTTATCTCATGGATCAGAGACACTTTCTAATCTACACTCATTATTGTGAATAAGGCACAGCCATCCCACAATACATCTGGCAAACATTATTTGATGTGCATGAGAAGACCTCTGTCATGGCATTATCACAGCAGTTGGCTGAGCCGTAGATATGCTTCCTGGTTTGGTCTGCTGCCCTCAACAGCATTAGTGTAGCACTAATGTAGATGGATGTCTTATACATAAAGAAAAAAATGGTTGATTATGGTTGGGGCAAAGCTAAATGGTTGGAAGGAATTCCAATTTTGTTGCCCAATCAACAGAAACAGATCTGAATTCACTTCATATTAATTCCATGCATTGTGGTCAAGAAAGCTGAGTGATTAAATGTCAGGAGAAGGGTTTAAATGAAGAAGTGTTTTTAAATGTTACTGCAGGCCATGTTGAGATACATGAGCCTAAAATATATATGAGAGTAAGATAAGAGTTTAAGAGTTCATTTATTTTGGGCTTGTTCTGCTGTTTGTGTGTGGTTGGGTATACATGGTCCTAATTCCAGGTGATTGAATATTACACATGGCACCTTTAATGTTTTATTATGATTGTACACTTACTTTATCTTCTGTGAAGAAGAAGTATATTTACTTTCTATGTAAATAAAATGTATTATTATTATTAAATACAAAACAATGGCTGAACATGAAGCCCTCAACAGCACAAGGTGCCAAAAACTGGGGGGTAGATAACATTTTATGGCGTCTATTAATAATTCGACCTAAAGCGCACATTTCCCCAGTTGCCACTGAGAACAATGGCAGCTCACTTAATAGGATTTCACATCAAATTAAGTGAGGTCAGACAATGTCCTTCAGTCAGGACAGCTGTGCTTCTCTACCCAGCAACCACACTCTCAGAAGAGAAGTGTTGAAATAACCCAGGATGTATATTGTCCCTAACTGAACACATACGTGTGTTGAAAAACAATACAAGATGTGTTAATAGCAACACGTGTCGTTGCTACGTGTCATCATACTCGGAACACACCCGTATGTGTTCAGTTATAGGGACAACACAACTACTACTAATCACAGATGATTCATTGTAACTGATTTATAGTTGTCATGTAGCAGAGCATGGTACTGACAGTGCCTGGGTTAAGGGTTCAATTCCCACTGTGGGCACCCATGCTAGAAATAAAAAGGCAGTCATGATGCTGTAAGGCCCCTTGGGTAAAATCATTCACTACATGGCATGCTCTTTGTAGATTGAATATAAGGAACTTTTGTGATAGATTTTTTATTTTTTTTAAATTTGAAGAAAATTCACTCTCTAAATTGAGAGAATGAATGTGTATTGAAACCATGACTGCCAACACACACAGGTCAGCAGAGAGAGCGTTGTCCCCAAGTGAAAGTATCCCAGTCTGGGCTAATTCAAGACAACAACAACAACAACAACAACCACAACAACAACAACAACAACAACAAAATAAATAATAATAATATTATTGTTATTCTTTCATGCGCTAGTACC
>OMKL01044362.1:0-15188 GCA_900302295.1 Parasudis fraserbrunneri
CTTTGGCTTACTAAAAGTGGGTGGTCAACAGTCATACATCTCACGTGAGGCTTTTTACTTACTGTACATCTCAGTCATGCGTAGCCAAAAGGAATCTCACCCACTTAAATCAAGCTCAAGAATACAAACACAATTATTTTATTAGATTTAATTAAATGGTAAAGATGATCTATAGCTTAAATTGGTTGAATATTGCCCATTTAAAAGAATGTGGACAACCCAAGTATTTACAGTTCTCTCAGAAACTCTCATCATAAAGACCATTTATAGCAACAAATGGTTATACAGTTGTATTTGGTGGTGTAGGCACTGCTCTCTAGATGCTCTCAGCACAAGCCTGCCAAAGATTTGGCCTGGAGAGTAAATAATAAACCCCCCGTGAGTGCATACAGAGCAGAGCCAAAGAGACAAACATCCTCTGATGATGTGATATACTGGCAATATTGCAAGACCTAATAAGCCAGCATAGCATGTAGAGTACAGAGCATATCTACATGATGGAATAGACTGATGCAAGTGGAGGCTGGGGTGGTGAAGGGAGTTTTACCAATGTAGCGCAGTGCGAGTGCAGCAGATTGCAGCATGCACTGATGAGAGGTAGGCGGAACAGCTTAAAGGGACTGCCTTGTTGTCTGAGCTTTAGCCATGTTTGATTGTGATTGGTGTGCATCTCTGATCGGCTGATAGCCGGTCAGCCGCGCGCATGACTTCCCCGTCCTGCGTGAGCTACAGCTAAAGCTTCATTTGTAAAGTAAATCCAAACCACTTGGGAGTGTGAACGTAATACATCACCCAAAAATACTCTCCTTTTATGGTCTATAACCATGAATGTACACAACTCTCAACTTAGCATCTTTAGATAATTAGGTTTGAAAAATCTTAGTGGACTTGCATGGTTCTTCATCTGAAGGATAGATAAGAATAAATTTTTCTGTTAAAGGACTGATGACATCTTAAGACATATTTGCACTTTCTTAACAGCACATCAATGAGCTTTCAATGAAACTGGACATTGAAGAAATCCTTCACAAAGCAGAATCCATTTGTATGCAGATCAAGAGTTGTAAGGTATGATCCAGAAGATGCACATTCCTGTTATAGCCAATTTGTTCAGGCAACCAACAGTTGTCTTACATTGTATCTGATGTTACAAAGGAGAAATCCACCAACAAATACTGGATGAACAAAAAATATTTATCAGATTTTTCATTTATTTTTTATTTTGTTGAATTTACATTTGCTTGCCAAAATAATTAATTCCTTAACATTCCCTAAAGGTAGAATCTGTAGTGTGGTCAAACCGTGACCTCTAGGCAAAAGAACCCCTCTTGGTATTGCACTTTGTTTAAATGTTTTGTTTTTGTCTGACGTGTGGGTTGGATTTCAGTGGTTATAGGGGAGGGGTTGCTACTGCTCGCCACAATTAAGGCTCTACCAAGAGAGGTGTGGAGAAATTCTCAGTATAAGTACAACCCACAAAAAAAGTAAACAAAGTGCAATACCAAGCTCTCAGGGCTCTTTTGCCTGGAGGTTGCTGTTTGAGGGCATTACAGATTAATTTCAACTGAGCACAGTTTAGAGTATAAATTAATTGCCGTCTCCCCTCCCAGGATTTGCCTCATTCAATAAACGACATCCTGGGCTTCAACACAGCAGCCGAGGCCCCGACGTTACAGACGATTGAGCCGGGGATACAAAGCTTCCCCCCGTCACACAGGCCCACACAGAGACCGGAGATCTACTCCAACGGCCACGGACATTTGAGAGAAACCTCTCACAATGGCTGCAAAGTTGCCTTCTTATAGTGAACAGTAGAATTCACACAGAGACTTGTCAATGTCCTCACACCTGCAAGAGTCCACAGCCTCTGTGCGATGTGACGGCTGTGTATGCCACATTATCCTGTCCGTAAAAAAGAGAGATGACGAGAATGTAAAAAAGGATTTAAGATTATTCAAATCTTATTTTTGTAATTTCTTGTACCATATTGTCTTTCATTGAAATAGTCATTCCTTCTCTCTTGCTAACGATGTTTTCTAAATATGGGCAAAGAGTGTTGTATTGTAACTAATAACGTGTTGTTTTTATTTGAGTTTACCCTCTCTTAATCATGCACAATTGATTTATAATGTTAATTGATGAATATACAGAAAATCCCAAGCAGCTATGTTCAAGATTTTGACAGAAATAGTTTTATTTTTGTTTTTTTTGCTTCCTATAGTCACTGATGAGGTATATTGATATCTTGTCTCAATAAGGCCCTCTATAATTTAAATGTGATAAAGGTCAATTTGTCAAACCGCTTGCCCAGTGTATCAAAAAAGGTGACAATATAGTGTGCTATGGCATAACTTCCACTCAGTATTAATCAGTTGTTGTTGAATTGGTCATTCCATGTGATATGGAATAAAGCATCATCTTGATGTGCCCTGTAGAAAAGACGTTTTTCCCCAACGATGTGTAATGAAAATGTCAGTTAATATTGTCCTTATATTGTCATGCTTGTGGGCTGAACCTGATCACATTATTTCCTTTTAACTACTTTTGACACAAGTATTATCTTTTAAATCAAAATTTGCGCTTTGATGTGATTATTTACAATTTGTTGAGAATTCATTTACATTTAAGTTATCCATACCATTTTTTTGACTTTTATTTACCTTTCATTGTATCCTATATGTTGCGTCAACACATGAAGCAGAAAGCAGGTTAATCAGTACTGGTTTCAACTGCTTTCATCTAATGGAATGGAATGGACACTATGGGCAATAAAACCATTTATTCAGGGTTGAGGTATTTTTACCTATCCTGTGGAATATATGTCTAATCCTGTTATTGCAATGCACCTTTGCCCCCAACTAGGACTGGGTATTGAAAATCAATACCATCAAGGCAGTGATTGAATCAAAATCAATACTAAAAAAAAATGTTGAGACAAACAATACCAATTTTCAATACTTTTCAAAAAGGCTGTTAAGCAGCCAATCAATACCAGCATTATTGTATTCAACATAACTTGATTGACAAATCAACACAAGGCTTTTTGGGTACACATAGCCTTTCTATTGCCTTGGAGCTAGAAGGTCTGTCTTCACCAGCAAGCGTTTTTAGTACCTGCACCATGCATAAAGTGTTAAGATATTGGTATTGAACATTTTGAAACAGTACCCAGCCCTGCCCCCACCCCTCCTGTTAATGTTAGACAGCTGGACAAACAAAGTTAAGAGGGAATATTGTACTAGTGTATACAGTATTGGTAAGACAAAAATATTCAGTTCAGGGCGGACAATTGATGTGCAGTAGAACAAGAAATGCCAATGACATTCAAGGCTAGCAAAAATGTCAGCACATAAAATTGTAATATTAATAAGTCATCTTATTACATCCTGAATATATACAAAAACAATATCAAGATACATATGAAGTCAACATGTAAACACTATGCACAGTTGAATTGATGTGCAGGAGTAGGTGTGCACCACTTTCAACAATTCGATTCGATTCAACGATTCAACAAAAACCTCTGGCATGTGTTCACTGTGACCCTACAAAGATTCTCAAAGTAATAGTAAAAAAGCCCTTGCTATCCTAATTATCCTTCATTCATGAATTTGTGCAAAAATGTCACCAAGGCCCAATACATTTTTCAGCCATTTTCTCTCTGATTGAAGAAGTAATGCACCCCTTTCTCCATAATTCTACTCAAAATGCAGGTTGAGCTTGGCTCCAAATGGCATTTCGCTCCCTTTCATGTAGCTGATGGACGTCAGGATGTGACGTTCTTAAGCCTCTGTGACAGTTCACAGCGCTCCCTGCTCCTTTGATGGAAGACATTTGGAGATGTCTCGTGCGTAAAGGCAGTGGAGATGACTCTGCCAGAAGAGTGAAGTATCACCAGCAATCTGCTCATAACGTGGCATCACAATTAGAACAAAGCAGGCTGGCCCTCGTCCCCCATCTCCCCGCTCTTTCATTTCCTGTGCAGCAGGAAATTGCCTCCGCGTATGGTTGATGGCATATTACCCTCAGCTGTAACTAATCTCCCATCTCCCAGAGTTTTATTAAAGTGGAGGCTGCTTTGTGTGGACTGACGGCTGTCCTGCCATTCAGCTGCACATGTAAACACAGTAGCAGTTCTTCTGAATGATCAGAAATAGAGCATCCAGAAGCAATATCAACATATGTCCATTCATAGTCAAAACTAATTCCTGGTCAGATCCAGTTTCCTTGCGACATTAATTCAATTATAACTGTCACCAACAAGCTTGGAGAAGGGCATTTGCATTTGATTAAAATTTGGAGCCTAACAAGACACCCACTACCTCTCCATCTCTCCTGCCTCCCCCCGCCCCTATCCTTTCCCTACAGCAATTCTCTGAATGAACATAAAATGTATACATAGACAATAGTCCCCCCATAATGTATAAAGAGCTGGTACAAATCAGTCATGGATCATTTTTGTGGTATATTGTGCTTACCCCTTAATGCTCATTGTGGGAAGATTGCCTGATAATGTGGCGATTCATACCACACACTGAGGTTCAGCTTTGGCCATGTCTCCTTGTAATGCACATTCACATTATCTCATGTTATACTCAGTGTTCGATGTCTTCTCGGTTGTTTTGTATTGTAATTCCATCCTTGGACTGTGAGATAGTGCATGCATATGGCAACAATGTGTGACCTAAGCCTGAATTTGCTGTGTGGTGCTGAATCATAATTAAATGGGCCGCCATACCCTCTCCGTGGAACTTAATGGGTACCCATTATTACCATTTAAACTGTTAATTCATGCTTAACATAATAACCAGTGGACTGACAGCAATGGAGGATGACTACTCTCAGAGAGCCTCAAAGATCTTTTGAGAAGGTAAATATGGAGTTGGTTAATCATAAGATCTGTAAATGTGTACATGCTAAGAAGAAAGGTTTTCCATGTTCAAATAAAATATTAAACATTCTTGCCTACGGCAACTTTGACTGGCATCACTAAATGGAGAAATTATGTCATAGAATCTCCTTATCAGAATGTAAACAGCCAACATTGCCTAGATGTTGAATCTTTGAATCTGAAGGTGCCCTGTCTTTGCTCTTATCACATATTGTAGGTTACTATAGATATACTGTATTGATATATATACATTCTGATGTTCAATTGTTCAATTGATGTCAATTCCAACTCCTCCATGATTCTACTCATAATATCTATTTAACATCGTTTTTACAGTTTAATTTGCTAGTCTATTATCAGGAGTCTTCCCTCTACATCTACGTTTTAACTGGTGCATTTGCACTTCAAACAGGTGGATTAGAAGTGAAATCAATGCAATGCCCTGTCTACCTCATTTCTTCCAATTCCCAGGAGGAGATAGTGCATCAAAAGCGCCTCTCTGGTTTATATGAGCATCCGTGTCAACAGCAGGAGGACTGGGAATGCCTTATCAGTAACTCCCCCCCCCCTCCCCCCACACACACCTCCGTCACCATATATAAACAGACCTGGGCTGGGGTTGGCTGGCAGAGAATAACTGACCGTACAGTGTTGTGTAGAAGAGGCATTCTCAAATAGGGGCAAGACTGGAGTCCTGGTACGAATACACCCACTGGTTCCCCATGGCGTCTTCCCATGTGAAGAGGAGGGAACCCCCGGAGCCAGTGCCCAAGATGCAGCCAGCCATGATGATGTTCTCCAGCAAGTACTGGTCCAGACGAGGGATGTCCCTGGACTCTGCCATGTTTGACCACCACCACCAGCAGCGCCACACCGGGGGCCAGATGGTGAGCCTCTCTCTCTCTTGGACCTTCAACATCCACCCATCAGTGGGCTTAATCTCTGGGAATTCTTTTTTATTAATGTGTCAGTAATGTTACTCCAGCCTGCTCCTGAGGACGCAGAAGGTATGCCCATTTTTGTCCTTGTCACGTCAAACATATTGAGGGATTGTCCGTGAGTTGAATGGTGGTGTTTTTGCAGGGGGCTGAAGGAAAAGTGTGTTCACTGAATGGGGTTCTGATCCTATTACATTTCTCTGTTATGTATTTGGAAGCAGTCAGGGACACTTACTTTTTCTGTGGAAGTGATTAGATCAATGTTCTCCATCAACATGTTTGGAAAAACACATCTATGTTTTATGATGTTAACAGCTGGCACAGAGATCCAATATAGCTCTACTCGAAGTGACTGCATCAAAGTGTCATAAGGTCAGGAGGTAACAGGAGGACAAGTTGAATTGTATCTGGAGTTTTATTTTTAATTTATTTTACTGCAACTCCTATGACTTGCACATGTGAAAAGTTTAAATTTTTATCTCTTCTCAGAACAGAGGAAATTATAATTTAATATCTCACCAGTTCATCTCTTATTGCACAATAGCAAAACTATGTAAGGCTTCTGTTTTTAAACAGTAACCTCCACCGGCCGAAGCTGAAATATGATTTAGTCATTTTGTGAAACCTAATGGGCCATACAAATCAAGGTAAATGGTTAGTATCAGCGCTTGTAGATTCTACATAATGTTGTACTATGGTGAGTGACCACAGCGTTGTGCTTTTTAATGAACACAGATACATTGGGACTGTCCATGGTCGTGTTTATCGATGTGTATTTTGTGACTGTGTTGCTTGGCAGTCACGACGGCCATCGTTCTGTCCCATCAATGAGAAGCCGGACAACGACAGCAATTCTGAGTCGGGGAGGACAGCTGTGGTGTTTTCTCTGAAGAACGAGGTGGGATGCCTGGTCAAAGCTCTGCGATTATTTCAGGTGGGTCTTTTATAAATTATATCTACACCAGGGTTGTCCTTGACTAAAGAAATTCTTAGTCAACTAACATTCATAGCATTTGTCGACCTAATCGATTAGTTGATTTCGTCAAAGAATCTGTTCAATTTGAGTTTTCCACATGCAATAATGCAGAGGGTCGTCTTTTCATCTAGCGCTTACCAGAGATGTCCTTATCATTTTTCAGGAAATTACTCATTCAGCATGTGTCAAAAGCATAACAATTGACTAATCGACTTACAAAGTCTTGGTCGACTAGGGACAAACTGATCAATCAATCAACTAATCAACTATGAGAGGGCAGCCCTAATCTACACTACACAGTGTTTTAATAGATGGAAGGATGGATGGATGGGTTATTTGATTGGCAGATCATTTTTACATTTCCTTCTAACACTCTGTTCTTGTTTTGATGTTTTTTCCTTCCCTTCCTGTCTTGTCCTCTCCTCTCCTCTCTTCACCTCTATTCTCTCCTCTCCCCTCTTTACCCCCCCCCTTCCATCCCTTGCAGGAGAAGCGTGTCAACCTGAACCACATTGAGTCTCGGGTGTCCAAGCGGATCGCCAACGAGGTTGAGATCTATGCCGACTGCAGCTGCAGTAAGAAGGACTTCAATGAGCTCCTGCAACATCTCAAAGACCATGTCAACATAATCTCCTTCAACACGCCCGCGAATGTGTGGTCTGCAGAGGCAGGTATGGTCAAAATCTGTCTAAGGATATATATTGCTTCTATATAATACATAGATTGTATTAGACTGCCTCTGGTACGGAGCCATGATGTAGACACTATGTTTAAGAGAAAAGCCACCCTACAACAGAAACATTGTGCTATTCCGATTATCTCGGACAGTTAAATGTAGAATCTGTAATGCCGTAAAACAGCGACCTCTAGCTAAAAAAGCCCCTCTTGGTATTGTGCTTTGTTTAAATGTTTTGGTTTGGTCTGATGTGTGGGTTGGATTTGAGTGGGGATAGGGGAGGGGTTGCTGTTGCTGGCCACACCTCAGGCTCTGCCAAGAGAGGTCTGGAGAAAGTCACAGTATAATAAGTTACTATATAGCTATATATATTATGTTTTATATATATATATATATATATATATATATATATATATATATATTTATTGGTGAACTGCCCCTGTAAGACTAGTGGCAAAAACAAGTAGTGTCCTGGAGGCACAGTGATTTTTTGGTTTTACCTACTAGACATAAAAAAAGAATTACTTAATAGTTGGCAATTTTGTCAGTGTGCCTGTGCCGTGCCCCAGTTCTGGCTCCACAGTGATAATACTGCCTTCTCTTCATCTTATATGCTTGCCCTCACACAGTCCCACCCACCACTTTTTATTTTTTTATTATGATTTTCTTATTTTATTTTGGGATATGGGGAAGGAAAGATGTAGGGCTAGGCTTAAGAAAGATGAGCGTGTGTCATCACTAAGCCATATGATTGTATCTTGCTGAAAACTTGCACAAGCCCAGTATTTGATTTTTTGTTGTTGATTTTTTTGATTTTTTTTGTTGCCTGATTCCAGAAAATATATAATAAGACCAATTACTAAAAGGATAAGTTTGACATTATTATCTGATGGTTGGTTCTCACAGTGCCAGAATTTTATACAAAAATGCAACATCTGACACCATGATAACAATGGCAAAGACTACAGAAAACTGCCTGTCAACATTTGATGGTTGGACGTAGTCATACAGTAGTATGTACAGCAGTAAGCTTATGGCAAGCTGGCTAGCTTCTAACTCGTTTGACTTGTTATCATATTCGTTCAAAATAAGACGTTTTGTTGGATCTTTTGCCATACACTAATGCTCACATTCCTACGCAGAGCTGCCTCTACGCCTGTATGTCACACAGCCTGCAAAACAGCTCTGCCCCAAGTGCCTTATTACTGTAACAAAAACTGACCTCTACGACCAAATTGGTTTGAAAGAAAATCCGGTAATAACTTTGAATTGATTGTATACATAGTATCACAAATAGGAAAATATTAAGCTTGTCTGAACATCTATGAGTTGTTATGCCATGATGTAGGTATCACAAAAGTAAACAGACTATCTTTTCTGCATAAGGAAACCACACCTTTGTGGCACGCCGTGAAGTGAAATTAATTAACTTTTTTTTTTAACTAATTTTCGGTTCTTATTTATAAAGTAGGTTAAAATGATAGGGGGAACAATTAATCTAATATTATTTATTCAATATGTTAAGGGAAAATAACTAGAGTATAAGTAGCACAGGTTAGTTTACTTCCTCTTTGGGCAGAGATGTTTGACAGTGGAACGTCGTTCAACTCTCTGCATAGGACTGTGACTAATGCTACCAGCAGAACCTACGTTCAGTATAAATCATAGTTGTTGATACTTAAGATAATTACAATGCTATGATACTTGCCAATCTTTGCATTCATCATGAGTGTCATAATGGTTTGATATTCATAGTATTCTCATGACGTGGCATGCCTTTCCTACCAATATGGCACAACAGCATAAACACAGCTCATTGGCCATGGTTGTTATTTGATGCGTGTCATCTATTATTTGATTATGATAACTTGTTGATAACCTGTTGTTAGCCTGCCAAGATTTCTGCGATGATGATGTAATGGAATACTATAGATGGCAGTGGTTAAGTACAATTAATGTATATCTTCATGTGCTGCAGATTTGAGTTATCCGAGGTGCGGTTAGAGTGGATTATTTGTCACTCACTCACCTCTGTATAAACTGAAGCTCTTATACATTGCAAGTATAGGTTTGTTTTCCTTTCATCCTTATGTACGGTATCTTAATACACTGAAACTGGCTTAGCATTTACTTTCCTTATACAGCGGGTCAGGGGCGCAAAGGTCCTTGTCGAGTTACTTGCGTCAGCCTAGCAAGCACTGTATAGCCTCATGGGCAACCTGCTCTCAACAAATCAATTTATTGTGATGGGAAATACCTGCCTTGTACTGAGATGCATAGGACCTCAGTAATTGGAATGAGCTATTCTTATTAAATGTATTGTTTTTGAGAGAATGAGACAATATGTGGCACAAGCCTAATGATCTTCTCCAGGAAGTGAGTGACTTCCAAATGTTCTCTAGTCCAGTGGTTCTCAAAGCGGGGTTCACTGTCGGGACTGCAGGAGTCCTTTAGGGGGTTCCAGGGTGTCACTAGCAAAATGGGTAATTTCTCTGATTTCACTGACTAAAATTTAGCCTAATGAGAAAACGTATAAGAATGACTAGAAGAAAGACTGATTATAGGATTCACACTGTCCTCTGTTATCTCCCCACTTACAGTATAGACAGTTATGGAATTCTGGACTAAATCACTCCTAACATTAAAAAAAATATCCTTAGATGGTGGTCCCTGGGACAAATTCTTATCCAATGGGGGTCCACAGCCTGATATGCATCAATTTTGGGGTTCTTGACATGAAAAAGTTTGAGAACCACTGCTCTAGTTAATGTTCATAAGCTTTTGTTGTGAGAAATGTATTTGAATATACTATTCCCTGTTGGGTTTTGAAATCAGAAATGGTTTTAGAAAATTAATTATGATAATGACAAAAGGGATGTGTGTGTGTTGCTGTGTATGCATGTGACCATGTATGTATGTATGTATGTATGAGAGTAAGGAAGCAAGTTCATAATGTGAGCTTAGCATCCTCTTCTTTACTTGTAAATTATGTAATTAATTCTATTCTGTCAAAATGTTCGACTTATACTGAAATCTGCACTCTGCTCTACTCATATTAGATTGTTTTGTTTTTCAGCCTATATAGTATCTGTAATGGCATACCATGTATCATCATTGTAACCAGGATTGCATTTTCTTTATTCCAACCCTCTGGTCTTTACTGTTTGTCCTGTTAAATTACCGTGGAATTAATAAATAAATCATGCTGAGATTTTTAACAGATTGTATTCTGCTGTTTTATCATGAGCATATTCTTGCTAATCTGGTGTCATAAAAGTGAACAAATCAAATCTTTCTTTGAGCACGGGTTTGCGACTGTTAAAAGATGGCAAAATACTTTGATTATCAAAGATACAGTGCAAAATATGCTTCTTCAGAAGATGACAATGCTTGTGGATTATATAGGCCCAAATGAGCATAAATAGGTAGTTGGGAAGGGTGGGATTTTAAACCATGCAAATGACAAAGAATTTTGATTTGTGTATCAAAATTGAGTGGGTAAATTTAGTGGGTAAATCTGGGATTTTATAGTTAATTTTACCATGCCTCTCTAATTCAAAGAGCTTAAATGCAAGCTGAAATGCCTTCTGTAACCAAAAAAGTACCTAGAAATCTAATATGAGGAAATACGGTATTTGCTTTATTGCCTTATTCTGTAGACTAAGGTTCTTTCACCCAATAGACTTTGTGAATTTAGGTTTAGAAGATTATACTGGATCACTAACTTTGCCATGGTTTTGAACATACAACATCTACTAGCACTCTAATGCAAGTCTATTTGTCTAATGTGTATTTTGGAGGTCTATCCAATGTAGTGGCATCCCCGAATCTTCAACCCATTCAAACCTTTCCAAATTAAACATTTATAGTTACCTCTATTTCCATCACATTATCAAGTTAAAGTGACATAGGCCTATTCCCATAAGTCCTATGAGAAACAAGGTACACAGCAGGCATATTTACAGACTATTTTCTTCCTGGTCGAAACCATATTTGATCAATTATGCTTTTCTAATAAGAGACAAAATAAATACTGATAATAATAAAAAATAAAAAATAATTTGTGGAACAGCTTGCCAATTTTTATAACCGAAGAGCATTAGCTATAAAGTGGAAAAATACACACACACACATTTTATTTAATTTATTTATTTATTTATTTTTGAGGTCCCAAAACGGCATCCAGCTCACGCAATTACCCAGTAGCCGTTGACGGCTCTTGTAGTGACGGATCGAGCCCTCTGTAACATTTTTCTTTTTCCTTTTTCATTTGTTTTGTGGAAAAAGAAAAGGAGTACAAGTAAGCAGCTTTCTAAACATCAGTTTCCAGTATCCCTTGATCGACTTTTTAGCGTGAAATAGATCTAGTTCGGGCGTCTGTATAGCCAACGAACTAGCAAATCGAGGAAAGCTAACGACGTTACTACTTAGCTAGCTGGGGCACTTGCTAGAAAGCTACGTGATAGCATAGCTAACCTCATTATTCTGCGATACATCCTCGAGACAAGTCGGAACAAGACCAGGTTAGTGGCTGGCAAATCTACATGTTTTATGCAAGTAATGATTTGGTTAGATTTTGACGGGTGAAAAAACAGTCAGTCAGCAGTCACGTTAGCGTTTTAGAAAATTAGCGAGTTAGCTAACGTTAGCCTTAAATATGTTTTGCTGCGGTTAAGTCTATTTGCTGGAGGAGCTTGGCTCGTTCTGTCGTTGTTCGTGAGCATGCTAATGTTACCTAGATAGATAGCTAACGTTAACTGATCGTGTCAGCAGGTGAAACTGAAGTGTCTACTTGTGTTTTTAATCTGTTAACGATTCCTAATTAACTTATAGCTAAGTTACGTTCCCAGTCTAACGTTAGTAGATGCTAGCTAGCAGGTTGCTCGCCTGACAAGGTCTAACAGTGTGTCAACGGTTCGTGGCAGTTTACGATGTTATGATACAAGATACCACATTCATCGGACGTGTATTTTATCATTCGAGTCACAGCTTGTGTGTAACCGTGTGTTTCTGGCGAAGTCTCTGTTAACGTTAGTCAACAGTTAACCAGTCAGCCGGTTTGTTCTATGTACACCGTAATGTATCTCTGGGCCTATCCTCACCGCCATTTTGTTTTGTTCCCCCTATAAAATCATTTTTCTATATAGTCTAATTATCGTCATGTATCGTGTTTAATCATTCATATCTTGCTGATATTAAGTTACCATTACAATGTCCATATGATACCACCGAAAGCGACAGTTCGCTGAGTCCAATGGCCTTCGGCTACCGCAAGGCATTGGAAATACATTATGAAACATCGCAGTCCCCCTCCCAACGTGAATATTCAGGCCCTGTATTAGCAGGCTAACGTCAGCTAGCACTGCAGGAAATCAAGCTAATGTGTTGACTACGGGCAATTTTAGGTTTATCTTATCTTAGCAACGTCCCCGAGTGGACATTTGTTTTGCTCCATATCCTGAAGTGGCAGGAGTTGGCTAGTATTGTTTGTAATCACAACAGTAGTATTTCCTCAAGGCTGATCCTCTATTTCTGTGTTCATAGCTTAGCGTTAGCCATATAGTATAAGGCCCCTTTGTGGTGTATTGCAGTCATGGCTTGCTAACGTAGCTGCCCCCGTTAATCCCCGCACAACATGTAGTTGGCCAGCCATCCCACGACCTAATTTTCTAATCTCATCGGGCTATTGAGACACCGCGCTGCTCGGTAGTTATTGTGGAAAAAGTCAAACAATGGGTTTGCTTGGTGTGTTAATTTTCGGCGACGTTATACAATATTGGTACATTTTGCACGGAAAACATGAACTGTAAAGTTGTATTTCGTGGTGCGCAGCACCCGATGTTCTGCTTTACAGTGGAATCTGGAGCTGTTTTGTGTGTGGCCATGGTTTCATATCCATTTGTTATAGTCCGTTGGTATTTTCAATACAACTGCTGGCCTTTCTGCTTGTTTACTATGTTGGTGCTATGATCTGTGTTGCAGCTATTCTTTCAGCGAACTTATTCAATGGGAAAGCTTGACAACTGATTGACATTTAATGCCCGCATATACTCAAGTTACCCAGCATCTGAGTATTGAAATAATAACTTAGAGAGGCTATTGTGTAATTAACAATTTGCTTTGGCTTGCCGAATTTCCCCACGGGATAATAAAGTATTTCAATTCAATTCAATTCAATTCAGCAGTTTCACCCTCTATCAAATGCCATTGAATGAAAGGACGTGTACAAAAATCATAGGAGAATAGTCCGTTTTTCAGTAATTGTGCTTAATTGGGGGGTGGGGGGCTGCAGTTCAACCTAATGTGTACCCAGATCTTTATGAATTGGACAGATGTCAGCCCAGTGTGTTTTATTGCTGTGCAGTAAAATGGGCTCAAGCAAAAGCCTGGCAGTTGCCATGGAGGCAACCCTATCTCAAGGCTAGGCATAGAAGAACATCATTTATAATGTGTCACCATGGCAACCACGGTTCTCCGCTTTTTTTCTTCTCTTTAGTACAGTATTTCCTGTGATGAGGGGAGGCACTGGACTAGACCTACTAGCCTGCTTACTCATATCCCACATGCCCAATGGAATCATCACTTCGGCCTTAGCATAGCTGCCCTCCATAATTGTGTGGCCACAGCAATTGCCCATTACTGCACAGCAAATTGCAGGATATTTCATCTAACATGATAATGTAGGACATTTCTATTTGTGTTAGTTGTGTTTAGAACCTCTGCTTGTCAACTCAGCAGCACAGTTACTCTCACTTTCAATGCATACCTGGTGTCAAATGTCTACCGCTCTTTATCTATCCTAGTCTCAGGGCTCACCATACTCAATGAGCGGACAGCGCAATGTCAGAGCGCTCTGGGCAAACTGCAAAGGGGAAGGATGGCAAAACCAAGTATTCGTCTCTCAACCTGTTTGATACCTACAAAGGAAAGAGCCTTGAAGCACAAAAGCCTGTTGGTGAGTATCTTGGTTCCAAGTCTTCTTTATGTGAAATTACATACATCCGCTGTAGCATCGCCTTGCTGTCTTTCTCTTCCCATAGCTTAAGGTATTGACGTTAAAGGTATGCTTTTCCCCCCTTGCGTTTCATTTTTGCTGCCAATGATCTAAGATAACAGCTAGTTCATCAGATGTTGCCTAAGGAAGCAGATCAGTTTTGGCCACAGCTGGAATTACCAGTTGGCCTTTGGATTAAAAGCGGCCGGCTGTGCTGCATTGTGTCCTGCTGCTGAGCGCTGGGGGGTTTGATGCATTAGTCTCCTGTCTCCCTAATGGCTGTAGTGCTGATTTCCAGTGCAGAAAGTTCTCAGCAGCCTGCATACCTGTTTTTTTCTAATGCTCATGTTATTATTTAGAGGTCTGGGATATTTATCACTCCTCTTCATAGATCCCCTCCACATTAATCATGGAGAGGGAAAATGAACATCATCTAATAGAATACCAGGCTAGGTCAGCTCTTCTGTTGTCCGATATGTGCAGCAGTGAAGCATACAGAACTGATGACGTGCACGGCGAGATGGGTAAATGACTCCAGGCATACTCCGGTCCTGCTATACCGACAGAGCCCCTGAACCGCTCAGCCTGACCTGAGACAGAGGCTGGCTTGTGGACGCAGTTTGACTTCATCGCTGCGTCCTCAGTCTATGTTTTATTCAGGAGCTCCCCACCAGATCCAAGCAGCTGTCCCTGTTTCCAAAATACAGACTCCA
>OMKL01044371.1:0-13372 GCA_900302295.1 Parasudis fraserbrunneri
GTAGCTGTTGATATTTATTTTGGTTCATGTTTCCCACAGGTTCTTAGGTTATTTGTGGTAGTAGTAGGCTTGTGAGGGTAAGACACACATAAATGAACAACAGAAAGAACTGTGTAAATACCACACACAGAGCTCTGGTAATGTGTTTTTGTGTCACCTTGGGAAATGTGTTTGTGGTAGGCCTGTCTAATATTTTGGTTGGGACGCCACAAATAAATCTATGTATGGGAAACACTGCAAAGTCACCTCTCTTCCGCACATCAACACCCTTGCACATTCTGTTGTAAATTCCTCAGATTCCGTTTGTGTATCAGCTTAGTGGGATACACAAATACAAATAAAATAATAAATAAAAATACCCTCACACAAACATACAAGCACGTATGCATGCACATGCTCGCCTGAAAGTGACCGTGTCTTTTGAAAGTGCAAAGGGGCATACAGACATTTCAGCCGTGAAGTGGTTTAGCTGTCTCTGTCCTCTTGGATATAATGCTCTCCTGCTAACGCCAGCCCATTTCACAAATACTGCTCTTAGTGAGAGAGGGGGAGATAGATCGCTTTCTTGGATTGGAGAGCCTTGCCTTCCTTTCTTACCAAAATGATATGTCTAGGAACTATCAACTACCTTAAGTTAGCAAGCCTGTGGAGCTTTCCTTGTAAAAGAGGGAAAAACAACCTGCCAGTCGTATCTCAAGATCATGCTAATTGAGATACATAATTGTTGAAAGTGTATTGATGGCACCTCATGTGGTATAGAACAAACAAAATGTTTTTACTGCCTCTCCATTTCAGCCTCCATCTACATAGAAACTGGCTAGGAGCAGCTGCCTAATTCATAATGAAGTGTAAGGATATTGATATGGATATCTGTGACAGAACGTGGGGCTAAATTAATTCAGCTGGTGAGAAATGAGTTGCCGTGGGTGATCATTTTTCCTTCAGACTAGGGGAAAACAACAAGAAATCAAATAATGAAATCTCATAGCTTATTGCTGGTCTGTCAACAACAACAGTAACCATCTCAAAGCACTTAAAATGGTGGCAGAGACAGGCTCACCCGCTGTAGACATCAGCACATTCCCGATTGTCTGCAGTCACGGCTAAATGTGTGTCGCATAAATATGTGTGTCACTCTCAAGACTGCTAATCACAGCAGTAATGCATGGGTTTAAACCAGCCCAACAATGTCCTGGACTCCATGGCTCCCCCCGAGGCCTCCATTTTGGAGCAGTGGTTGCAGCTGAAGGACATGGTTTAGAGCGCCACTGCTGTTCCACTGTTGTTTTTCTCCCCCTCTCAAAACAGCACGGGTATAATTACTGTCGGCCCAGCTCAACCCACGCCTGAGGACGCCTTGTGTGTGTGTGTGTGTGTGTGTGTGTGTGTGTGTGCATACGGGTGTGTGCATGCATTTGTGTTTTGTGAGAAGGGCTGTGGATTGGAACTGTAGACGTCCTTGGTGAGCTCTATTTGGCCTGCCAACTGACTTCTTTAGAGTTCCTTAACTTTCAGGTAACGTTAGGGATAGGGAGGTATTCAAGTTCATTGGCGTCAGCACTAGCCCTCAAAAAGACCTACATCAAAGGACCATTCCTGGTGAGCCAGTGGGCTTTTTTAAAGGTGCCTAGAACTAGCTGGATCAATTTACAGCAACCTTTCCAGGTTTTCTCAGTTAATTTTAGCTGTTCACCAGATAGAGTAACTTGAAGAAGATAACCCTGTCTCTTTAAAGGTATGTAAATGAGTAAGCCTGTGGATTTGAGAGACAGACAGAGAGAGAGAAAACTCAAACCTCCTCTCTTTTGCCAAATGTAGCTTATTTGATCCTGCTGGTTTACCTCCATTGAGATGCCTTGCAAATTGACAGCTTTTTAGGTCAGTCATACAGCTGCCTGCTTGACTTCTACAAATGTCTAAAAACATCATCTTTAAAAACAAAACAATAAGCAGCACAATAAAACCCTGAATCGCAAAACTTTATTTAAATGAGTTGAGTTGAGTTTTTATTTTCTTTATAGATATATTTTACGTTTAATTGTCTTTGTTCAATAGCTCAATCACAAAAGACAGCAAGCACTCACCGGGAATGTTGTCTTTGTTTCTGTCATGTCTCATTATTTTCTTTAAATAAATATCATTAGGCTTGCTTCTTTGTAACTGATTTCCCAACACCGAAGGCAGTGTGAAGCCTTAGAAAGAAAGAATGGGAAAGAAAGAAAGATGCATGTTTTATTGTCACATCCATTATACAAGTACAGTGGAGTGAAAGTCTTTGGTGTGAGCTCCACGACTGCAATAGAGAGAGAAAGACGGCAAGTAAGTAAGAAAGACAGAAAGAAAGAAAGACTCCTTCATTTGCAGTGTAGAGGGAAGGCTATTTCAAGAGCTTTAAGTTGTGGCTTGCTATTCTGGTTCCAGGCATATGTGCCATTGATGGGTTTGGGTTTCGGAAATCCTCCTCTTTATGCTAATCTGGCCCAGTGTAGCAGGCAGACGGCTCTGGTGCGGTTTAAGTTGGCACGTCTACTCTACATTCAGCGTCTCTGCAAGGCTGCAATTACATTGGGAGTGAGAACGCAACAGTGCTCATAATGTAGCCATGTAGCAATATCCTTTTTGCTTTTCTTCTCTTCTCTACCCTTGTTTGTGAGTTTGATTCAAAATTGGATTAGCCATAGAACTCGAGACTCAAGCCTAGTTTTATTTTTACTTTTGTCCGAGCCAGGCTAAACAAAGCCCCAACTGTTGAGTGTCACACGACATGACTCCTGCTGCCTGAAATGTGCCGTAGTCGGAGATGAAAAAAAATGGCCCCTGAAATTCTTCAACTAATGGTAGGATACCTCTAAAAATTACCCCTTTTCTCTATCTAACAGGGGTTTTGAGATGGTGCTCGAGACGCGGGCTATGTCTGACTGGGTCTGTATTTGTTCAGCTTGTGGAAGGACTCTAAGCAGGCTGTACAGGCTGCGCTACTGTTTGGGTGCCGTTGGCAGACCTCCGTGATATTTCACATGTGGAAGACAGAGGTCCCTCGCAGTGCACCGTCTGGGCCACTGGTCTGACCAAATGCAGCGGAGACCTTTTCAAGAGGTCACTCTTTCACAGGCCATCTCTGAACTCTCACAGGTGGTTCAGAAGATACATTTAAGGGGGCTTGAATTACATAACCGTGAAGTGAACAGGAGGCTAGGTAAAAGAATAAATCAGGAATTTGAAAGTTCTTTCTGATCTAATGTTGGTTTGAAAAAACCCAGGGGTCTGTCCAGGGTCTATTTTTGAACTGGGGATCAGAGTTTATCATGTGCTTTTAATGAAATTCGTTAAGCATTTTCAATGTCCCTCTTCTTCCTTGTGAATTTTGGCCTGTGGTTTTATGATTGCCTTATCGGTGTCAGCTTGATATATGTATTGAATGACATGCAAAAAGATTTACTGTTGCTGTATCATTAATGGGATTATATTATTGTATTCAACAGGTCTGGTCACAACTACCTCCAGGAGACTGGACAGAGAGCAACAGGATGAGCACATTCTTGAGGTAAGCAAGACGAGAAGACAAACAGTCTAATGTCCTTGTCTGTGTGGGTGAGCCTTTATTCATTTGGGAAGATTAGCAACATGCTAATCAGAGGCCCTGACTGGTCAACCTTCACAGTCCCCAAAGTAAAAAAAAATAAAAAAAGCTGAATTTGTTTGCCCCTAACAACAGACTTTGACTCTGTCAGCCAACTTTGGCTGAGTGCCAGATGTTGCCAACAAAAACAAGTCTCCCTGTATAAGCAAGGAGGGTTTTTTGGAATCATTTTGCCTGGTTCAGATTTCCGGAGGGAGGGGGAATCCTGGTGACTGTTCTTTTGTTCTTTCCCACTGTTCCGTCTCGGATGGAGCAAGCCGGGACAGGAAGCTGCCGTCAACCAAGGGGCCAATGCCTAAACTTGTGGATTTTAATTGAGCTCAGCTCTCTTTTCTCTGGATGCCTCCCTCCCTTATTCCCTCTTTCCTGCTACCACAGCCAGTGTTGATCTAGCCATTTTAATTGTGTGCCCTGGACTGAAGTGGAGCAGATTGTGTGCCTTTTAATTATCGTTAGAGGTTGCACAATTCAAGGTTCATTGGATGACGATTAATACTGATGCGTCTGCTGCCAGACCACTCCCGTGTTTCATACTCTGTTTGTACAGTGCGCTGAACTAATTGCATTCTGGGACTGAGAGTAAATGATATTGAGGGAGGGAGGAGGGATAAGAGAGCACTGTATTCCCCGAGGGAGACATTAAGCAGATATTTTATTACCTTCCTCCTTCTCCATCCCTTGTATCCCCTTATATCAGCAACGTAATGATAAATGCAATATCCCTCTTCTTGAGAATTGACTGTTGAGATCTTTAGAGAAAAAACCCAATGTAATCTCTTGCCAGAATAGCTCTTTAATTTGCAAAAGTGACCAGGGTCAGTAGTAACTGAGAGAACATTTCCAAGGCTAGCTCAAAGATCCTCCTCCCATAGTCCCAGTTGTTTACTATATCTGTAGAATTACTACTGCAAACCTGTGGTTGAAAGATATTTTATTACTCCTAGCTTGGTGTCAGTGTCTGATTCAAAATCCTTGAGTTTGCAGTTAATTAACATTAAACATTCTCTTCAAATGGGTTGCTTCATTTTGGGCCAGATTCAACACTATCACTTATTCTTTCTACTCATATTCAGTAATTTCCTTAATTTTCTTGCAATAGTCAATCAGATAAAATCATTGCAAAAATATACATAAATAAATAAATAAAAAACCTAACCCTAAGAAAAATAAAATTATTAAAACTTCCTCAGCCAACTTATATGGCTGTGTGAAACCTTATATCTTGAAGAGTATTACATTCAATTACAGGTACATTTCTTATTTCAGCGAAGACCGAGAGTTGTGTTTGGGGCATGTAAAGCAAGTAACTTTTGACCTAAATACCTAGAATGTGGCTAAGTGAACACAGCCTTAGCAGAGCCCTGTAACCATGGCAACTTCAGAAGTTTTTGCGGTGCTGGTCACTGTTTGGTGGGAATTCAGCAGGAAGCTCTTTATTGAGCTAGATGTTCCTGGAGGGCGAGGGACCTCTGAAACCCCTGACCTGCCCCTCTCCAAATACACACACCTAGCTCCACTGCATCTTTCAGACAACTAATTATCAATCCGAAGTGTGTATGTGTGTGTGTGTGTGTGCATGTGAGTGTGTAAATGAAACCCTTTCAGGCAGTGTAGTAGACTAGTAGGCACTAGCCCACCAGATCAAGTTGATTGTCATCTCCCAAACCTTCTCTGTTATCCCCATTCAAATTGTGGATTGTGTTGAAAATGTTTGCAGTAGCTTGTTGAGGGGGTGAAGAATCCAGCCAGTGGAGCCATGTGGAACATGTGAAGCCATTAAGGTGGGGGCTGTGTCAGCATTGTTTGCACCAGATGCCAGGAGGAGGTGGAGGGAGCAGGCGGGCTTTTAGCTTTTATGGTGAGATAGGGATGGGGGTTGGTAGTTTTGTGTGTGTGTGTGTCTGTGTATGTCTTGTGGGTGTGGGGTGGGGGTGGGGCGCGTGCGCAAGCGCCAGGCCCATGTGGATGGTGTGAGTGTGGGCTCTAGTGGCAGGATGAGAGCCCTGCTTTATGGGAGGGGGTGGGGGGACATGTCAGGACATGCTTAGCAGCCAGGCCCTGACTGTACAGACAACCTGAAAAGGAAAATAAAAGGGGAATGTTTGTTCTGTTCACATTTCTTTACCAACTCTTGACATTTATTGATTTACACATATGTCTAGGCTTTTAATTTGACAACACTGTATTTGAGACTTCTTCATAGCCATGGAGCTGTGCACTAGTCTTTCATTTTGTTTTGAAAGCTTGTGACATGTGTAGCCTGTCTCTTATTGTGTCTGCCAAACCATCAGACAGGGACTTCTGATAAAGATGGTTTTTCAAAGGGAAGGTTATGCTGATGAGAAACTATCTGAATGGGTTTCTCGCTCTCTCTCGCTCTCTCTCTCTCTCTCTCTCTCTCTCTCTCTCTCTCTCTCTCTCTCTCTCACACACACACACACGGCCACTGAACCTCTGGGTAAGAACAGTCCTTGTCAATAGAGCTTACAGTGTTTTTCTAATTAAAGCTCATCTCTATTTCATATAATTATAATACCCTCTATGTCCCTTAAAAAGAGTCCTATTTCAAGTTTTCTTTTTCTACCCTCTGTTTTTACCGCAAGGAAGACTATCAGGCAGTGTACCACTAGAGCAGAGGCCAAATGAACTCATCTGGTTATAATGGAAATGTTCATTACATAGTTCAGGCCGGGCACCAACATACCACTCCCCAGAGGAGGACATGCTGGAGACTCAAGGGTTTCTTGTCATCCCATTTAATTAATTCTGCTCGTGCAAATAGCATGGGCAGCTGCAGACAGTTTGTGAGAAAAAAACCCACATTATGTTAGTAATCGCAACTACGGTACCAAATGGCGTGTGACTGGCCCCAGACTCTAAAGTGTTTTGACTAAAGTGCTGAGCAGATGGTTTTAAACGACTCCCTGACATTTGTTCTAGCCTTTTATTTCACAGCTTAAAGCCAGAATTGCTCACATCTCTCCCAGCCATGAGATACACAACCACTGAGTTCATCTCCATGGAACTAGATGAGAATAGTGTTTGTTTGTTTAGGTCAGCTTATGGCTCTTGGTTTTCATTAAGCTCTCTCAACTGTGCACTTAAAATATTAGATGTATTGGACCATTAAAACAGGGCCCAAATTAGCAGTAGCCTACACACTGTAAAAGAATCATACATTTTCTCAACTTAGATTTTCAAGTACGTAGCTTTTGCATTGGCTTTTTTTCATTGAATCAACTAATAGGAGAGATTTTACATCATGCCTATTTAGTTGATTCAACTCCTATTTAGTTGATTGAACAAAAAAGCCAATGCAAAAATATGAAAAAATGTTTACTTTTTTTTAAATATTCACTCTTTCCTATGTAGTTGGTTCAACTCCTAATGATTCAGCTTACAAAAGCCAATGCAAAAGCTTACTTTATAAGTTGAGACAATTTTTACAGTGTACTACCAGAGGCCAACATCTTTTTGCCATGGCTCAAAATCATGGCCTCAATAAATTGTTATCTTGTACAGTAGCTACAGGGTCACTTTATCATTTTTATCAGTATATGACTCTCAATGGCTCCCCTGTGTCTAACAGGGTTTTTAGAGGAGATGAGAGGAAAAGGGACACAAAGGGTCCCATGTTGGTGAATCTAGACGCACGCGTAAGCTCAGAGTGCTGGTGAATGTGAGTGTGTCCAACTTATGTTTGGTAATTTGGTGACCAGAGAGCATCCCTGGTGCAGCACACTTGTAAAGAGGGTTGGAGTAGGAGGAATACGTTATTAGCAGGTGGGGTTGGCTTCAATTATGGCCAAGCAAATCAGCTCCTCTCATTCCCTTTTAAGAACATGTCAGGCTCCTCAGAAAAACTTCAACCAAGGCCAATGTGGAGATCCAGCAGCAGTACATCTATCGCACATAGGGCCATTCAGACAATTATACATCAGGCTATGACCTGCATCATCCGATTATGAATGAATGGATCATATACTTTCTTGTTCCATCTATATAGCCTATATCTGCCAATTTCATTCATTCAGTTTATCATATTTAAGACAAATCCATGATCACCACAAATTGACTCAACAAAAAAAGATTACAATAGGAGACACAGAATTATTCAACAGGCTGGCCTATCTCACAAAATGTGTAATGGCGTGTATCGTCAGATTCTGATCCACAGAAATGGCTTGTTGTGATTAACTGATTCCATTCCTTTGATGAATTTACTTCAAAGTGGGATGAAAAGCATAGCCTAAGAACCATAAAAACTAATAATGATGATAATCTTTGGACATTTTTACTTAATATGGATAGATCTAACAGCCTTACTGCCAATCGTAAGAGCACAGAGCCATGATCAACCATGGCTGTTGGGTTGAGGCATAGATCAATGCGTTGACAAGCCGGCCATGCCCTACTGTTTTGTTTTGGTTGCTGTCGAGTGCTGCTGTCGAGTGCTGCTGTAGTAGCCAGGAGAGGCAAAATTAAAGCAAACTGGATGTCCCTTTGATAGAAAACCTAGATGAACACTCGAGCGACAGCGTTACTGAAGAAGGAGATACCACAGTGGCCACAACCACCAGCATGAGGACATTGTTGAAAAGAAAGGTCCCACGACTTCGGTAACGTTAGTGTGAAAGTATTTTGGCTGATAAGAAACAGAGAAGCGTACACATGAAAATTATGTCAAAGACCTGCGCACATAAAGATAGGCAGTTCCACTAATTTATTTTACACCTGAAGCAGTGTCATCCTCTTGATTGCACAAAGACTTTACAGTCCCAGACCCAAGCATGTGCTGCTGGGGGACCTCCAAAACAATCCTGCTGCAGCGACACCCCGGCAACAAAGCATAGTGTCTGCTTTTCCCTATTATAAAAGAATGAAGAGACACAAAGATATCACAAATGCAGTAGCCTGTTGTTGCAAAAGACATGAAGCCAATACAGTCGAAAGGAGAGATTCTAGAAGTTGCTAGAAGTAATGTAAATTTTTTTCGCACACTGCGCTTCCCCAGCTGTAATGTTACACAGCATCCTGGGGGCTGAGTGAAGACAGACAAATCTGCATCACAACTGACTATAGTGCGAATATAGTGAAGGCCATTTATATTGTGATGTATATCGAACATTATTGTGATAATATTTTTTGCCATATCGCCCAGCCCCTCTTTTAGCCATGCCTGTAAACTGTCACAAGGGACAGTGAGTGAGTGACTGACTGACTGACTGACTGACTGAATGACATTGGTCCATGAGGTGCTTCCCAGCTTTTTTACGGTCTCTATGAGTAGTTCTTGTCTCAGAAACTATGCCTAATCTGTCCATTATACAAAAATTATGAGGGTGCAAAAAGAAAGAAAAGAAACAATCAAACCTTAATAAGGGAGGAGTGTATAACAGCCTGTTCCTGATGCATATTTGTTCCCTGAAGCGCAGAATGTGTCTTAGAAACGACTACTTGACAGCTAATCTCAGAGGGAATTGCCTTTAATTTTGGCAGCCGGTTGGCTTACTGAGGAATACTGAGCAAGCTTTGAAATGAAGGGAGAATGAATAAAAAAAAAGGGGAAAAAAAGCAAAGCAAGCGTTCCTTTTACATATCCTCTTTGACTAATTTCAGGCTTTGGGAGCGAGAAACTTCAAACACAGCAGTCTGAATCTTTAGGAATTCACAGGATATAGTCATATAGCCTACATGAGCACTGACTGGTTTCTTAATTGGCTGCACATTATTCAGTGAAACTGGTTTTATTGTAATATGTTCATGAAGACATACTCTCAGCGGGTTTCTGGGATTGAAAAATATGATGGCCCCACTGCTACCCACTCTTATTTTATTTATTTATTATTATTTCTTTTTTTTTTCTTCTCTGACACCATGTCTCATAACTCATCACATTAAAGCTACAATCCATAATTCATTTGACAATCTAAATTTTGTGTATATTATTCACATAAGTAGCTCTTGCAGCTTTTGACTTGTAGACTGAAAATAAGCTTTTTTGAACATTCTTAGCCCATCACAACTCAAATTACAAGTCTGTTTTACTCCAAGGTTTACAAACGTTGGCAATGTAAGCAAACCTTTTTCCACCTAAAAAGTCACATAAAACTCATGTTTAGCTGTCACATGCTGTCAGTCCTTGCACCAAAGGCCCAGACAGTACATTTCAGAGTGGAAAAAATAATTAATTAATGTAAAGTAGGCCATACTTCAATCACGTATTGGGCCTTTAATGTATAACCCTAAAGAACATGAGAGGCATGAATAGTTAGATTCATAATAAGTCCCATGTCTCTTAGAGCTCCACACAGCATCACAGCATGCTTCTCTCATTGTATTCTCTCTTACAGACCCCTAGTCATGAACGCTATCTGCTTCTCAGTCTGGCATCAGATGTTTGATCATTTCTCCTCTCCCCTCAGATCACGGTCACAGACCACGGCGTCCCGGCCAAATCCACCACAGTCCGAGTCATCGTGAAGGTCCTAGATGAGAATGACAACAGGCCCACTTTCCTGGAGAAGATCTACAAGATCCAGCTCCCTGAGCGGGAGAGACCAGAGAGGGAGAGGGCCATAAAGAGAAACCCAGTCTACCGGGTCATCGCCTCGGACCGTGATGAGGGACCCAATGCCGAGATCTCCTACAGCATTGAGGAAGGAGATGAACATGGAAAGTACTTCATTGAACCCAAGACTGGCCTGGTGTCGTCCAAGAAGTTCTCCTCTGCTGGAGAATATGATATCCTTACTGTGAGTATCTTAGGACTCCTTACTGGCCTCCATCTTATACAGAAGGGTATTTGTTTATTAGGAAATACATTTTCTTATCAAACATGTTTACTTTTAGATGCCATCGCTGTGTTGTTTTCCCCACATTCACCATCTGTTCCTGCTGCTCTCTTGGCAGTCTCTCTTTTTTGCTCTCTCTCTCTCTCTCTTTCTCTTTCTCCATGGTGCTCTTGCTCCTTCTTTGTCCTGTTCTGTGAAATTTAATTGTTGATAATTTAGCACTAATTTGTAAAGTGTAATGTACAGAAAAGCAGGTGTATTAACCAATTGTAAGGCCATAAGGAGTAAATTAAATGTTTAATGGGCGCATCACGTCACAGGTCATTCAAAGGGCTGGCCAGCCCCGAATTAGCATCTTTATCAGTCCACGTATAACTGTTCTGTGCGTGTGTTTCACTCACTCACTATACTTTATCTACAGTATCTGTTAAATATTTATTTTCATGACCTAACCAATAATAACAATAATAATAATAATAGTAATACACACTTTTATTTATAAAGCGCTTTTCAAAAAAAAGTGCTGCATAGAAGAATAACAAATCAAACCCACTGAGACATTACAATAAATACATGCATAACTAGTAGATAGATGTAAAGAGAGGGTAAACCAAGTCTGTGTCTCTCTCTCTCTCTCAGATTAAAGCCGTGGACAATGGGCGTCCACAGAAGTCCACCACCTGTCGTCTGCACGTAGAGTGGATCCCCAAACCAGAGGTTCCAGCTGACGCCTCCCCTCTGGCCTTCGAAGAGCCCCCCTTCTCCTTCTCGGTGATGGAGAGCGACCCCGTGGCTCACATGGTGGGGGTCATCGCCACAGAGTCCTCGGACGTAGACGTGTGGTTTGAGATCACAGGTATAGACGCGACGTACTGCCCTATTTTCTTTCGTGTGTGTGTGTGTGCTAAGATTCTAAGTCAAAAGAATGCATGCATAATGTAGGCTAATAAGCTTTAGTAGTAACACTGTTGAATCTTGTGCGTGAGTGGTGCCGGATATTCTGCTCTTTTCCCTGAATTAACTCTGAACTTTTTCAGTGGAATGTGAAATTGAGTGTGTGAATAAACTTCAGCTTTTACCCCTACTGGGGTGATTTCACTTCCGATGGACACTTAATGCATGATATGACTTTTATTAAATCTTACTGTCCAAACTCTCCTTTTCCTGATAAAGCCTGCCTCTTATCTCTCCTTCCTTTCTACCCTTTTCTTACTCTAATCAACTTCTGACTGACACGTCTCTTGTCTTCTCTTTTTTTCCTGCGTCCTGCTTTTCTGCACTCTTCTCTGTTCTCTCTGGAATGTTCTGTTTGCTTGGATTTTTGCAAGACGACATAGAGGCTACTGAGATGTTTTACATCCTTCAGATGACTTGTGACCACAACTGTACAGCAGAAGGTATCTGCTGAGAACTCCTAATACAATAGGCTGTCTGGTATTAAGAGATCCTCTTCCACTGTCTGTGGCTAGTGTCTGTGGGTTGTGGTTGAATTGTGCTGTGTTACAAGGTCGATGTTTTTTTTGTTTTTTTTCGTCATTCCACATGTTGTTTTTTGTTCCTCCCAAACCTGTGATGATCATGACTCCAGTGTTACTTGAGAGGTCATTTGATGAGGAAAAAACTCACTCTTTGCCCGTAACTTTGTGCTCCACTATCCATGTGCTTGCTTGTGAGGTGTATTTCTTTCTAACATTTTTAGGACATTGTTGCATATTCATCATTTTATGTTCATGGAATCATCGTGTGCCTCGGCCCCCAAATGTGGAATCGATAGGACATAGACAAAATGTATGCATTTACGCACAAACAGTATGGATAATATTGTCAGAAAAAAACTATATGGATATTTTCTTTTATATGTCAATCAACAATTATATTCTAATCTATTCCATCAATACTAATGAATGACATGTTCAACCAGTCGCCGTTCAGTGTTTGCTGAAACATAGGCATAGCAACAAGTCGGTGTTTGTAGATGCCTCTCAGTTGAGTAGCATAACCTAGCTCCCTGTTACTTAACCAGGTGCTGATGTGTGGATAATCTGCTCTCCCTCTTCATTGTTTAAAAAAAAAAAAACTGTGCAGGTGGAAACTATGACAGCCGCTTTGACGTGGGCAAGGCCAGCGGGACCCTGGTTGTGGCTCGGCCCCTGGATGCTGAGCAGAAATCAAATTACAACCTGACGGTGGAAGCCACAGATGGGACACGAACCATCAGCACCCAGGTAATTGAATCGCTAATGAAATGGTTGGCAGCTGATGAGGGAATTGTCATGGTTATGTTTTTTCTTTCTCACATGAAATATGGTGGTCGGAAGAGGGAATGAACAAAGACAAGGCAGGAGAGTAGAAAAAAACGATTGACTGATTTATTGTATAAATTACCTTAACATTATCTAATTGTTTGTGCATAAGGGTGAGTTCCTATGACATATCCACTGGTAAAATGCCATTTCACATAACATGCCAGCATTAGTGAAATTATGTGGAAAGCACTGGAAAGAGAAGCACTGGAAGGATATTTGCTATGGCGTGTTTGCAGGTTTGGCATCTTGATCTCTTGCTGCCTCTTCCCAAGAGAAGCTGTGTTTCTAGTTGGGCAGATTGGCAGATAAGTACAAGTAAGATGAGTAAAGATACGTCGTCAGTGAGCAATAGGGGTGAATGAAGTTTGAGACTGTTCTGAACCAGGCCTCATTTCATTGCATTGGTGGTCATCATTCTTTCTTTTCCGCTGTCTACCATCTCAGAGAAGCAGGACTCTCCCCTTTGGCACGGAGCACCAGGAATCTTCCATTGTCTCATTCCTGAAGCAGGGCGAGCATGGCGGATGGTGCTGTCTAGCCAGAGGTCCTTTTAGACTGCACATTCCTTAGCTGCCTCCACCCACACCTCCTCCTCTTTGCCTTCTCCCCCCCCCCTCTCTCTCTCTGACCTC
>OMKL01044375.1:11500-22435 GCA_900302295.1 Parasudis fraserbrunneri
CCCCCAGTTGCTGATTGGCTGGAATAGTGTTGGGTGGCTCTGTCCGAGCCACTTTGTTTGTTTCCCATTTACAGAGCCAAGGCTGTGTACAAACACAGGATTTCATTTCAGCGCACACACAGAATGGACAGCTAGTGGACCGTGAGGAGATATTCGCTGAATTTGACAAAATGAGTATTGGATTAGAATCGCTGACTGCACCTTTAAGCTCACATAGCGCCCAAGTCAAAGTTAAAAAAAATTTGATGTGTATATTAGGGTCTCACGAGGTAGCGCACATGCCAACCGGACATTTGTGATCAGCACCAATTTTCACGTGGTAGAAAGTAATATTTCTCGTCGCACACTGTGCGGCACTACTGAAGAGGGAGAGGGATTTGAATCATGATGTTTATTACACAGTGACAGACTAATCACAAGCACATTCCCATTTCCAATACATGGCTCCTCTTATGTTTGATTTCGGCAGATGTGTTACGACTCTTATGACTGACTTCTGCTACCAATGGACTTTTGACTGGGAGACACATGCATGTTCAAAGGGTTGGACTGAGGCATATGGCCAATTAATTTACTTTTAAAACACACAAGCACTGCTGCAGGCACGCACACACACACACACACATGCACGCACACAAATACTTAAGCAGTGCGCTGTATGTCCTAAAGAGATTATTGTAATTCCAGTCCTCCTGCACTGACATATAATACAATGTTCCGCAAACAAGAAATAACATAAATCACATTGGTTTTATTGCAGCACATCTGCAGCTTTTTATCCTACTTTAAGGGCCCAGTTTGTCTTCAGTTTTGTGGCTGAGCATAATTCTTGTATGGTGATAACCAAAAGCGAAGAAATGACCTCACTCAGTCATCAATCCAGCTCCAAATATAACGTCTTTTCGTCTGAATTTACAATGACAACGGGGCTGAAGGGAACACACAGATGTCAAGCGCCCGGTCCGAAAAGCTCAGGCAAACATTGTCTTATACAACAAACAGAATGGGTCCACTTGGGAGCCAGAGTGTCTGTTTGACATATCTGCTTGACACCTGCTCCGCGGAAAGAGAGGGTGAACCCATCCAAAACGAAAGACACAATGAGGGGCCCTCGCATCTTGTCTCACTCTTCCTTCCCTGAGGAAACACCACGGCTGTGCTTTCTTGGCACACATGTTCTTGTTTAGCAGCTGGTGAGGAAATACTGTAACTCTTGCTGCTGCCACCCCTGCCATTTGGCTTCACTCATAGATAGGGAAATGTCATGTCGAGCTATTATCAACGATGTCTTAAGTATGGTACACAGTACATAGACAAGGCAAACTGCTTCTACAGTGGTGGGTGGTCATTTCACAAAGGCCATTACTGAAAACATTAATACTAGACACATTAAGGATACACAAAGCAATGTACAGTACTTGTACAGTACATTGGTAAATACTAGCCTATATCTCCACATAATATTAGCTTGAAAGGCAATCGTCTACGCAACTCTATACAGGGAAAACCTGTGTCATCCTTCCACACCTTTTTTCTGTTTAACAATCTAACTCTAAATGTGTTGAGAGCTATATTTATTGGACTTAGACTGTGAGAGTTGTTTCAGATGGTTTCGATTCATCAGCCAGATCAGACATCTGTTCCTGGCCCATGCAAGAAAAAAAAAGAAAGAAAGAAAAGAAACTTAACTTGCAAAAATGTGTTTATTTTGGATTATGTTTTCAATGGCCGTTCCAATCCTAACAAGTTGTTAAGTATGTGCAACAAGCAAGTAAACGATACATAGGGCTGCTTTCTGACCAGTTCAAAGACACAATTACCCTCTCTAAGAGTAAAATTGAAAACATGTAAGGACCTTGTTTTTTTTTTTACACCCGTGTGCAATGTATGTTGTGTCTGTGTGTGTGTCTGTCCATACCTGTGATAACATTTCCTATCCAATTTTGTACAAACTTGATGGATAGGTTGACAGTCTGCACAATTGATTTTTTCCCCCAAAGCAGTCAAAGACTGATGGTGCAGATCAAGGCCAAAGATTAGCCATTGGTGTATATCAGTTATTATAAGGAACATTAAGTGCATATGCGCTATAGGTTTTCAATGGGACTCAAGATGTCTGATCATGGCCAGAAGACCAACGATTGTGTGCAGTGCCATTGAGCTGCTACCCAGGCCCCCTGCTTCTAATACCTGGAAATGGAATTAGAGTGGGAGCACTGATTTGTTCCAAGCTCAAATTCCAGTTCCAGGACCTGGAAGCAGGCTTCAATATAATCAATGCACATGGGCAGTTTTCCATGACCATTCCGAGTTTTAAGTCAGATTGGGAGCAGCAGTTTATCCTCTTGGTACTAAGGACCAAGATGGCGACTGAAGATTTCCAACCAAGGAATGCTAGGTGGGGAAACGCATGGTCTACTCAAACTACACAATATTATTAGTCTACTTGGTATTTGCCTCAATATTCATGACTGGAGGGCAGTTTAAAAGTTAGCGTGTGCTGTCTTAAGGGGTCTTAATACAATGATTAAACACATGGGACAAATCACTGTAAGGCATGTTAATATTGTCATGGCTTACCACATAGGCTACTATTTATTCTGCAAAATAAAGGCATGTTTTCTATAATTAGCTGTTACATAATGTAAACACAAAAACAAGGCATGAGATCTATAGCCCTTCCTGTTAAAGCATGGTTCACCTATCCACATCATGTATTTACCTAATTTCTACACATCGTCACTATGGAAAATCCTTTGTTTGCTTTTTTTTACCTTTTAAAACTAAAAAGTGTCATTACCTATATTCCATTCATCTAGTATAGGTGAGCAGTCCTTAATGTTCCATAGGTTAAATTCAAAATGGTAATAGTTGACATAGTGACAGAGAATGGACTTCTACAGAACTGTATTGAACGGAAAACCAAAGAAATAGCACAAACAATTTGGCCACAATTTATCAAGTTATCATGACTCCACTTCTAAGAAGTTGAAAATCACTGGTCCAGGCAAGAATAAGGCTCTTTCCAAATGCTACTATTATTCATTCCTGAGCACTTCATTATCAACAAAGGGAGTATGGGAGAAGTGTTTTTCATGATTAACAGCTTAGTTTATGAATGAAGAAATACTGTCCAGTTTCCTTTTGCCCAGTTTTTCTTGAGGCCTGAAATATAAATTGTTCCAAATATATAAATTTGGAGAATAAATTGGTATTAAGGATATGATTCTTGATAAAAAGATTTTTGGAATAGACCAACATAAAAATGTCATAAAGACTTAAAATGAGTCTGACCAAGTGTTGCGAAAGGATTTGCACTTTCAAAGACAGTTCACCATTTTATATATTTTTTTGCTTCATTTAAAGGTGCACGATATATAAATTTGAAACTCATAGAAGGTAAATGTTTAAACTTAATCTTTGAGAAAATGTGTTTTATATCGTAACCTTTACTCGTTTGCATGGTAGTTACTACAATACCCATAAGCCTTGCCAATCGTAGCGTTGTCCTATCAGCTATGCAGCATTTGCTCAAGACTGGGCTTAAAATGTAGTTCATTGTGCATTTCTGGTGCGTTTAGTACATAGTCTTATACCCATGACTTTTTTCTCATTTGTCTCAAATTCCAAACACAGATCTCATTTAATTTTGCTAAACTCTGCTCCTGTCAAATGTCAGATCAATTGAATAAGTGGAACCATATAACTCCAGCTGCCATGAGAAACTCCTATGGTAAAGACCATAGGCAAAAATGTGTCTGGAACCAGGCGGGTCTTAGAACTATCACATGACTCCCCAGGTCTATATCACTCACTCACTCACTCACTCACTCACAGTTAGCTACTCTGCCCCTCGTGGCGGCTCACAGGCAACACACTTTGTGTGAGGCCATTTAGCTTTGCATCTATGAAAGGTTTGAATCAAAATGACGATATTATCACAAGCAGCTGTGTGATGCAACCTGATGGCTCCAACAGAATTGGTGCTCAGAGTTAGAAGGTACCGTTCTATACCGTACTATGTGATTTGACCATTTTAAAGGGTTCCATTTCCAAATGTCCAGTAATTTTGACACTCGGACAACAAGAGTACTGGCTCTTGCAAACTACAGAAGTTGACTACCCTTCCTATCAGATCTTCTATTTTAGAAGTATAAACTTAAGTGCTCAATATATCAAAATTAGGCTACTCTGATGGCAGAGGGAACCCTTATAATTCCAAACTTTTGCTTTGTTTGGTTGACACTAAACTGAGAATTGTGTTATGCATGCTATCGCATTCTCATGTAGTGACATATTGAACATCAATAACACAAACCTTCGGCAATCCAGGTGATTTCTCTCCCGGGGACTTCTTCGGCGATGACTCCGGCTCCATCTGGTCGGTGGCACCCTGAGCCTGCAGGATTAGCATCAGTCATGACCTTAATGATGCTCCCTGTTAAGAGTCATCCCACTCACATCATGCCCTCGCTAACTGTCCATGTCAACCAGGCCAACTTGTCAACCAGACCTGTCTTTGGGCTATCACAGAGGATGAGTCAAGAAGAAACTTAAGGATCACATCACTGACTAACAGCACTCTTCGAGGAACAGCCTGGGGAATGTAATGTAAGGAGGCCTGGAATCTGTCACTGCAAGACCCAAATGTGAGTACTGATGACTGAGATCCTTATGTGAGTCTACTTCCTCTGGGGGGAGATATGGGCTGGTTTCTTTTTACAAGATAAACACGGAGGTTGCCGTGTTATTAGTGCTGCAATGGATGTGAAGGTTAATTCTGACTAGCACTGCCTCCCTGTGGTTGCCTGTGGCACAGCTGGTTGATAGTGGTTCCTGAAATGCCTTGGTTGTGGATTTCACACCTCAGGCCTCACACTATATAACAATGCGGTCAATCTCTATACAGTAATAAATCATCATGGTAACTGTCATAGTATTTATTTATTGATCATGGCTTATGCCACATACAGCCTCGGGAAACATGTCTGTGTTTGCTCTACTATATTCCCAGCTAAGCTCTTCCTACTTAGGCTTAGCCTATCATATTCACATAACAATTTCCTTGCTACATTGAGCCGATACTCGTTTCACTTATTCTCATGCTGCTAATATAAGTAATGTACACAGCATTGATTGTTATATGTCAATACTATAACGTTCAATATGTACTCAATATAGTATATAGTCCTGCACTGTACTGTGAGGTCCTGCTATCCGTGTACCATGTGTGTCAGTATGTGCTGTGAACAGCTGTGAGGTGTTGTGTGCTCCAGTGTCACCACGTCAGATTCCGGCACATTCTTTGTACCCGGTGAATTAAGTCATTCTGATTCATTTGCGATGCACCAATACAGACACTGGTACTGGGTATAGGGCCAATACCAGGCTAAAAGAAGGTACTGGTATTGGAAAATGTCCCTAAAATCTGATACCAAGAGCCATATGTAACATGTAATATATCATATAGCAAAGTGAATTGATTTTCTGCATCATTCTCTGAAAAAAAGATCTTATCTCATAAAGAGAAAAACTGTCTCAGTTTTGTCCAATGACTCCAACCGAATGGTCTAAGTATATACTGTTCAGTAAAAGCAATGGATTGTATTAGCGCTCTGTAACAGCAAATACCTTAAGTTTAGGAATCAGAATTGTTAACCCTCTTGAGACTCATATAGAAGCATCTCTTTTTAGGGGGTACAGTGGATCTTTAGGGGGAGGTAGCAGGTCAACAGTAGATGCCACATAGAAGTGGTATACATCATCTGAAAGCTGGGAACCTGAAGATTAATTTGAGATGCAGCTCAGCACTTTGTGTCAAGTTCTTCTAGTCATTAAATCGGTAATAAACATTGTGTTTTGGTTAGGCGCCGATTAAAACTTTGAAAGTTTAGAGTGTATAATGGCTTAGAACATTATGATGTTAGTGTATGATGGCCATTCCCATACTCACTTATGTCTCATAGGTTGTTGGGGTTTTCTTCCCAAATTTTTTTGGGTTGATACCATTTGTTACACAGATTTGGTGCAATATTTTACCATTTTTGACCACACGAGAATTGATAAACATGGTCAAAAATCCCCCCGAAAACACCACATTAAGACACCAAGACCTCGAGGAACGCAATCATGCTGTGATTTGGCATCAAAAACTTGACATTTGGAGGTTTCTTTAAGGATTGCATTATTTGGTGATTGAATGGCGAGCACTTCTGTTCTGGAAATTGCTCAGAATCACTCATTGGATCCACAAGAGTCTCAGATTTCCAGTCATACCCAATTCCAGTATTGGGCATCCCAGTATGCAGAAATGGTCAAATATACAATTTTTTAGAATAGGTGAAAATGACACATTTGTACTGCATGCAAAGAACTGCATGGTTCTTGCCCAAGACTGCATGGGATTAGCATAATGTGGGCATGACTGTAAAGGGGAGACTTGTGGCTACCCATAGAACCCATTTACATTCAGATATCTTGAGGTGAGAGGTCAAGGGACCCTTTTGACATTTTCCCTCACCAAAATCTAGCCCTAACTTGGGAGTATTATTTAGCCCCCTTCCCGACAAGCTAGCATGACAAGTATGGTACCAATGTCTAGTTTCATATGATATCACCACCTTTGTGCTAGCTTAAGAAATCCACACGCTACAGCCTCTGAAAGACTCAAACACAAACACTTCACCCTATGTCCCTCCTCAAATGTTCAACTTAGTGCAAGACCTCACTCATGCATACCCACTGTCTATGGACCTTGACATTCACATCTCACACACATACACCAAAACACAGAGACAAAATAACTCCACAATCACCTGACAGACATGTTTCTATCACAACAGTGAAAAACCTCGCTTCAGCTGCGATGACCTGAAACAACACATTCAACACGCTCTTGCGTCAGACACATTCCCCAGTGTGGTCCACCCATAATGGGTGAGTCTTCTCTTAACTGATTACCGATTACCCTGAACTATTTTCCCGCCAACTTCATTTCCTGTTAGGCGTGTGGGTGGGTGTGTTTGGTTAACTAAACAACTGGTTTGAACCACACCCAGTAGTGAACAGGGAAATGGGGAATAGGGAAATCTGTTGTGTGTGTGTGTGTGTGTGTGTGGGGCTCCAACTCTATACACAGCCAGAAGCACTTTCTAAAAGTTGCAGACAGAAGCACTCCGTCTTGATGAACATTGGAGGGTTGAGACAGCTTAGGCAGCACAGAGAATAGCATGAATGCACACACGTGAGTTGCACACTGCAGTCAGGCCAGCACTGCAGCAGCTCATAATGGGCAGGCTGGAGTAGAAAGCAAACTATATAATATTATACAGCAATAAACCCAAGTCAAGTCAAATTTTCTGTTCCTGTAGACGCTGTGTGTAGCACGCACGCACGCAAGCCTCCTCTGAGGCTCCTTAGTATTTGCAGTATTACTATTGGTAGAGTACCCGCAAGGGTCCGCCGCTGCTTGAGCAGCCCAAAGTCACGCATTAAAACCGTTAAGCAGTGCTTGCTAGTCCTAGCCTGCGGTCTATCCCTCCTCAGGTGCGCGATAGCCTGGGCGTCCTAGTCATCGCCGATTCCATCACCTGTGTCCCTAGAGCCAGAGCAGCCAACATTGAGGCAAATTTGAGAGTGCTGGCGGATAGACACAAGCAGAAGGATAAGGCACATAACCCACCCACGTGTTATAGCGACATTGTTATACAGTACACATCGGCGCCAATGGTTGTAGGATGAGACAGTCAGCGATCACAAAGCTCAACATAGCTACGACTTGTGATCTCGCCAGAAAGAGGAGTCGGCATCGAGTACTTGTCTCTGGCCCCCTGCCTGCAACGAAGTGTAGTGCTGACTTCCTTAGCAGATTAGCTTCCCTAAACCGATGCCTGGCTACATTCTGTGATGAGCAAGGATTAGGTTATGTAAATAACTGGCCCTCCTTTTGGGGTCGCCCTGGCTTGCTGAGATGGGACGGCCTTAACCCTACGTGGGTCGGCACCTCTCTCCTATCTAAGAACATAGACAGCTGTTTAACTCAGAACTGACAACCATCACTGGAGCAAGCCAGTGCAGGCTACCAGAGAGCCTGTTAGGCATATTGAGAAGATGGTGTCTGCTGAATCAGATAGCATAACTAATCAGGCTGGGTCCCTCCCTTACCAGGCTGCCCATTGTTTTCAGCTGACTCCTCCCTCTAACCATATAGAACATGCTCTTGTCACCCCCACTGACAGCTGTACTGCTGATTATGGCAGCACCGTGTACCGATAAAAACCATATTGTTTTGTCATGGTGCTTCCCTTTAGCCGGTTCGGTCTTAGCAACTTGATTCCAATTACACGAACCCTTGAGGCTGAAATTCGCTCTGATAACTGTACTGAGCATCTGATGATTGGTCTCATCAACATTAGATCTTTATCAACTAAAGCTTTATTGATCAATGATTTGATTAAAGATCATAGTCTTGACATGTTCGGGCTCTGTGAAACCTGGCTTAAACCAAATTACTTCCTATCTTTAAATGAAGCCTCTCCCCCTAACTACAGTAGCTCTCATACTGCCCGTACATCCTAAAAAGAAGGAGGTGTTGCATTAATCTACGACTTCAAGTTAAACCTCTGTCCTCCTGACACCAACTGTAAGTTCCCATCATTCAAGGTGCTCCTACTACATCCATCCCTACTAGCAAAAAACTCTAGTCATTCATCAGTCCCCTTTTCATCATTTCTTTTAGCTGTCCTATATCGTCCTCCAGGGGCTTATTCCCACATCAAAAAAAAAAAAAAAAGAATTGCCTTCTTCCATCTTTACAATATTTCAAAAATCTGATCTATATTAACCATGTCCGATGCTGAAACCATAGTACACGCTTTTGTCTCGTCCAGACTTGATTACTGTAATGTATCACAAAATGCTGGGTACCCATCTATCCCTAGAGTTAAGAAGAAGCAGCAGGCAACAGAGTCTCCTGAGTCTTGCATTCGTCATGTTTCTTGGATCACCTGGGCGTTAACCTGTCAGACACTCATGACGCTAGCTCTAATGATGATGTGGTCAAAGTGGATCACTCTCTGTGGCAACCGTCAGATGGTAATTTATGTTTTCTTTACCATATGATCACCCTGGGTGATTACTTGTTGGATGTCATTGATGCCATCACTACTGACGCTGCTATGCCCTGTTGTCTTTGCTTACCCATTATACCTTTCTATGATTTTCCCTGTATGGTTTATCATCACTATTATTATCATTACTACCTTGTTGTATACTTATCGAATTTGTTGCCCACTTCAACACCTATTGCACGTCTGGCATTCTGGTTGGGGGGTATCTCCCATTGAATTGCCCATCTAAGGTTTCTTCCCTTTTTTCCTATTAAGGTTTTTTTTTCTGTGGGAGTTTTTCCCTATCCTCTTTGGGAGTTTAGCCTGGGGGTGTTGTAACTGTGTGGGCATGTGAAGCCCTTTGCGACATGTATTGTGATACATTTGGGCAATTCAAATACATTTTGACTTGACTAGGCCACACTTTAGTTTATTACGCCTTGATGCCATTCTACTACCAACACACACGATCTGATGAAACTACCCTGTACCCCTAATCTAGGGTTATCATCTAGGCTAGTCACCATCGGATCTGTGTGAGGGAAAATAGGCTGCACAGAGCGGAAGAGGTTAGATGACGGGAGGCATGATGATCATAGACTTTAATTCCATCAAGGACTCACGCTTTCTCCCCATCATGTGATAGTCACACAGGGAGAGATCTGTAGTATGGATGAAGGGCTTTTTCTTCAGGAGTTGAGTTCTCTACAATGTTCCTTCTTTTGTGCTCTGGTCAAAAAGGTAACAAGCCTGTTTTAATTATCTTGGCCTATGCCTCTGATCAATTTGGGTCCGTGACTGGTATTTAAAAGAGTTTTAGAGGCCCTGTTCTTGAGATATAAAAGTTAGAGTTGTAATAATGCCTGTGTAACACACTGACTTATCAAACCATTAGCATTACCACAATCACCATAATGATCATATTTAGTCTAAGTCTACAATTTCCCTACCACTTCACCGGGACATTAGAGGTGAAGAAAGATTAGTTACACCGCATCGTTATCATAACACTGGAAGGCCAAAGCAATCAAGGTCACTCATCTATTTTGAGAGGGCCTGACTGTCTGCTTGCCAAGCCATGTGCACGGAAAGTGATAAACCATGTAACGTTGTCGTTAGAAGAAACTCCAAAGATTTTGAGTCTTGCTGTCAATTAAAAAAAAACAGCTAGCTAACACGCTACATTGAATAGCCACATCTAAGCCTAGCATAACTTACAAGGGGACAATGGTATCTGACAGGTGCCACATGTGGCAGCTAGGTTAACTTAGCTTAAGGTAACGCGTTAGTAAGGCAGCAACATCAGCTAGGCTACAACACGTTACCCTGCCTCATTTGATGCTTTTCACGGACATTCAAGTCCATGTTCGTTGGAAGCTATATTTCTCAGTAGCTAACAATAGTCAAAGAGGGTACATATGGAAGTAAAAAATAATTGCTATCGTTATGATAACCTTGAAGATAAAGCCCACGTTCGTTATCTCACCTTGTTCCAGTCTTATGTCCCCTTCAACCACCCCGTGTAGCGTACCCTATCGTCGGCGTTCCGCCAAAGAGGATATGTTAACCTTCGCCGGTGGCGTTATTATGAATCCCACGCCTTTTCTGGGCAAACCCCGCCCCATAGCGTGACGAACTACCGTCGCCTCCGATGTCGCGTGTGATCATGGTGGAATTCTGTGATTGGCCTATGGAGGTATTCAAGAAGGGGCGAGGACTTCCGCACCACGTGACGGAGCAGTAAGTCACGTAGGCAAATTTGAAGGTGAATGCTGTGTGTGTGTGTGTGTGTGTGTGTGTGTGCACGTGGGCTGGGTGGGGAGTTCTG
>OMKL01044376.1:6334-18561 GCA_900302295.1 Parasudis fraserbrunneri
GTTTGTGGTGGTGTTGGTTTGTGTGTGTGTGTGTGTGTGTGTGTGTGTGTGTGTGTGTGTGTGTGTGTGAACACAGCTTTTAAAATCTGTTCAGTCCCCAGGTATTCAAACATTGTGTGTGTGTGTGTGTGTGTGTGTGTGTGTGTGTGTGTGTGTGTGTGTGTGTGTGTGTATGTGTTTTACCTCTGATGCCACTTCAGGATGTGTTCGTCCAGAGACATACGCTGCATTGATATTGACTATGTCTCCGTCTCTGACACACAGGTAAACATCATCATTCCCCTGAAACAAAACACAGTCACTCAATTATTCAGTATCTCCACTACCATCTCTAGGGTAGTTTACATAAATTTCTTTCATGAAATTCATGGTTATATGAGGTAGGAAATGTATTCAGCCTGTAGACTATAGAACAATAATAGAAAACTCGGTCTATTTGTGGAAATGTGAATATAAATAAAAGTGAGTTGTTTACAAGAAAACTCAGTTGGATCACCAATGCTAAAAATGTATGCATTTGTGAGAATTGATTTGGGGGTCCCCCTCCCTTTCTTGGCCCCTAATCCCCCACCTTACCACCCCATACTTCCATAATTTTAAACCCAACCCTTAGTTGTGACACTGTATCATCTAACGGGGACAGTAAAAGATCTCTCAATCGACCTTTTTTTTTTCTTCCTCCTTCCCATTGATGGAGGGGCCTAGAGGGATGCTGGGGGCCAAGAGTGCTTGATTTGAGCTTTTAGCACAGCTCAGCTCAGGTAAGGTGATTTGGATACAAGTGTCCACCAAAGGGCATACATAATGTTATGAAAGTGCATTGCAATATACAGCAACACAGCATAATTCAGTGCAGGCAACTACAAACATGGTGTGTTTCGACGTAGATACACCTTAGCCAACCGCGCTCGAGTGATTGACGTTAACACTCAAAAAACTGGTGTTTCCTGACAGAAGTATAGTTCCGTCATTGCCGAGTGATATGATACCCACCATCCATTTGTCCAGAGAGAGGGCGAAGGACACGTATCCTTCCGCGGGGCCGCTGAGTTCAAACATCACACTCCTCCCTGCGTCTTTGGAGGTGAACGAGAGGAAGTAACAGCGGGGGTCCGTCTCTGGGTGGCAGTCTACTGGGTCTCTGAGGCATGACTTATTCCTGCCACAGCCCTCTGAGGAGAACTGAGGGAGAGGAGGAGGAGGAAGAGAAGATGAGGGGAGGAGGAGGAAGAATAGGAGGAGGAGGAGGAGGAGGAGGAGAGGGTGGAAGAGAGGGAGATTAGGGAAGGAAGAGGAGATGAGGGAGGAGGAGTATGGGGAAGAGGAGGAGATAAAGGAGGAGGATGAAGACGAGGAGGACATAAAGGAGGAGGAAGTGGTGGAGAAGGAGGAGCTAGAGGAGATGAGGTAGGACAAGGAGAGGAGAGAGGAAGAGGAGGTGAAGAATGAAGAGGAGGGATGGAGAGGAGGTGTGGAAGAACAAAGGGTGCAGAGGAAGGATGGGGGAAGGATCATAAAAGGAGGAGATAAAAGAAAAAAGGAGGAGGTGAAGTAGGAAGATGATGAGATGAAGGAGAAGAGGGAGGACAAGAGGAAAAAGTAGAGAGGATGAATGAAAGGGGAAGAGGGAAAAGAGGAGGCAGTATAGTAGAAGGAGGAGAGGAAGTGGAGGATAGGAGCAAAGGAACAGGTAAAGAACAAACAATTTTATCAGAAAACCAGAAGGTCTGGAGTGTTCAGAGGTTCAAGTACTGTACGTGTGATGAAGGTGCTGTTTGGTAGGAATACAAAAGTTCAAAAACTATTTTATTAGTTTGACCTGAATTATTTTCTCCCCTCTCAAATAAAACACACCCTGAGCATACATAATGCTTACAGCTCCAAAGCTTTATCATCATCAAGTAATCATCAAGTGATTTGCTTCATATAGTATCTGTAGTGCTTCCTCACATTTCATTCAGCAATGGTCCCAAAGCTAAAAAGTATTTGATACGCTTAGAATTATTCCTGATACTGTAACGCATGGATCCAACTATTACACCCACATGGAACTGCAAGCTGGAAGCAGAATTCCCCTCACTAACCCACTCTGCTAATAAATATATATACTAAAATAAACAACTATCATCTTTGATTTTATCTTTTTGTTTTTGACATGCATCCTGCATATTGCTGTCACATTCCTTGTGCAGATTTGATTGTATCTTATTCGGTGGAAACTAGGAACTCACAGGTGTGGATATACCAGCAGGGCGTTCAGTAGTGACAGCGGTGACGGGTGAGGTTGGGACGGCAGTCGGGCCCTTCAGGGACACCACGGGACCTGCGATCTTCACCCAGTACACCTTATACTTGTGCACCACCGTCACACTGGAACAACAAATCAAACGCACCTCAAGTACTGAGTAGTCGGGTAGAAAGAAAATGCCACAAATGATTTTAACTCAAAACAAATGAGCTCGTGTGGCATAGAACGAACCGTGCCCGGTCATACAAACCCAGAATGATCTGACACTTGGAACACTAGGCACTACCTCAAGCTTAAAGATTCAGTACAATGAAAATCCTGTTTTTTCAGTCTCATTGCCTTTTTTTGCAGAGGGTATGTTGATGTAACATTACCCAAAATGTTAGAATTGTTGTTGTTGTGAAAATGATGACTAAAGCCCTTTGATCTCTATTCTATATTCAACCTTTCAGATATCCAATCTGCTTCCTGAAGGAAATTACATACTGTACTACCTGTTATCTGATTGGCCCATCAGTCAGTCTGTCAGTTTTCAGTAGTTGTAAAGGATATCAGCTAGCTAGTCCACACACAAGTAATGAAACTAATTAATAATTTAGAAATAATTTATCTATCACCTTCTAGCACAGGTTAGCCAATGTTAATCTCCCATAGCAACCGATCATACTGGTCCCATGAATTTGTTTACATTTGAAAGCTTCATGTATTATGATACTAACTTGACATCTCCTTTCAATGAACAGAAGACCACGCCCCCTCAACCTACTGAGAGTTGGCTGTGCTCAGAGGGGGTGCAATAAAACAGTTATAACAAATCAAATGATACATCTGAAGCTGAAAAATGTATACTCATGACATTAATATTCCACAATCAGGAATTTATGACTGAATTAAAGAATCATTGTACTGGATCTATAAAGGATAAGGCTGGTGTAATTTTTTTCGTATTGTCAACATAGCCTATGAAAAGACCAAAACCTACAATACATTTTTTCTGCTTACAAGTATAGTCCATCCAGCCAACACCAGATTATAGCTCAAAGTCATAGAACTCCATTGTTTTCCAGAAACTGTTAAAACAAGTCACAGACCTGTACTGTTGCTTAGGTCAGCATAATTCATCACTACAATGAACACGGGCATTGTACTTTTTCCTGGAACTACTTCATGAAGTGACAGCGATTGCTTCGGAAGTAGTTCCGGTTCAGGCAGAAGTTGTTCCAGGAAAACAGTTTTTGGACAACAATGGAGTTCTATGACCTCTGGATATGAGCGATAACCCGGTGTTGGCTGGATGGACCATACTTGTACCGGTAAGTAGAAGAAATGCATTGTAGGTTTTGGTCTTTTCGTGGGCTATGTTGACAATACAAAAAAAAAAAAATTACACCGACCTTATCCTTTAAACACAAAATGATTAGACTCAGATATGTAATCAGGACAGAAATTGGAAAACTTACAAAAACTGGACTCGTTCCGGAGGGTTCCCTGGATCCGCCCACACGGCCTGCACCGATGTCTTTTTGGAGCCACTTGTGTGGCTCACTCCAGATCCCTTCAAATGACAGGCTTTGAGTACACCACAAACCGACAAAACATCTCCTTCATGCATATCCCTACTGGAGGTGGCGTGTTTAGACAAACATCGTCTGACGTACTATGTTAGCTCATGCCTAGATAAATAACAGTTATGTAGTAATTAAGGTCCAGTAACAGCCTATTACACCACGCAGGGCTCAGTGCACAGGATCCCCACCCCCCTCCATCGATTTGTAGCTGTCAGACGGATCTGCAAAATGAATAACAGTGACAGTCCAACACTGGAGGTTTTCTCTGTGGTTTCAGAGCTAAGACCTATCCAGTCCTCACTGTGTGGAATGACCACCTTGGTATTACATTTGGGGGAAATCCTAGAGTGTGTCAAGTTAATTCCTACTGTGTGTTTATTTAATTATATAGCAGATCTATGATATCATTATATTCTTATTATTATTGTTATTATTATTATCATTCATTTCAGATATTCCTTGCTAAGGAGAGAGGTTATCTTTCCAACTCAGGTTGGGATTCAGTCATGTCTAAACTTATATTTATATGAGTTTATATATAATATACAGAAAATTTAAATGAATATAATGCTGTGTGGTTGTTGTTTCATGAATACTTCTTTTGTGAAAATGTCATTAAATATGAGTGCAAAAATAAATGAATCCTGCTCAATTGCAATAAAAACAGCTGTAACAAAAGACTGTTCTACATGCAGGTTCTATCGAGAACTCGTTCCACTCCGGAGAATGCTTCAGTCAAGAAGAGCCCTATAACGTACCTGTGTATGGCCACACGTTAGAAGCTGAGAGACAGTGGGGTCCACCAGGCTGAAGGAGCCAATGGCAGGACTGTTGGGTTTACCCGAATCGCGTGCTTCTATCAGGAAACCCTTGAAGTATATGGAACCAGGGGTAGCTACCTGCAATGTTACTGGGGATGAGAGCAACACAAGGGAGAGATTGAAAGATGGAAAGAAAGAAAGAAAGAAAGAAAGAAAGAAAGAAAGAAAGAAAGAAAGAAAGAAAGAAAGAAAGAAAGAAAGAAAGAAAGAAAGAAAGAAAGAAAGAAAGAAGAAAAAAAAACACGCAAGCATGCACGCAACTACCATTAAAGTACTGCTGGGCAAGGCGCTCGAAGGGTTAAGAGAGCAGAAGCGAAGGCTATGTTATCAATATCCATGTGCTCTGTATATCCGAGTACCATATAATCTGTTCATTTTATGTGTTTGTTCACCTCATGTGTCCTCTCTGTCTGCAGCTGTGTGTTGATAAGCATATATAACGCTGATCCCACCCTTTCCTCTGCCAAACCTTGATTGGCAGGTCAAGGGGGTTATGTGATTTCAAGGTCAAACCTGACCCCGCCTCCCTTCTTGAGACTCCTGAATGTGCACATGCAGCCTGCATACCATTATCCTCACTTATTTGTATTTTCACTGGACAATGTCATGTTGCTCTTGTCTAAATAGCACCAACACAGTAAATACTATAGAGCATTTTTGCTCTATGAAAGACTGTACCCACTGTAGAGTTTTAGCAGCTGTACTGTGTTGTCACCCGTTCCTTGGGGTTTGTCTGGAATAAAACACACCCGCATTTCTCCTTGAAACCTTGGGTTGTCTCTGTGTGTCATCTTTGCCCGAGAAATGACGCGTCTGCTTTGATCTGCTTTTCACACGCTTAACTCCACACTGCTCCAGTGGAGCTTCTCAGTGGCAGACGGTAGGAGACTGTGGTTGGTACTGGCCAGCTACCAGGTGTGAATGTGTGGAACTGTGCTCAATAAATCATGGTAAACACGTTTTTTATTATAAAAAAGGATTTATTTCCTCCAATCTGCACTTGCTATGTGTAAGCGTGACTGAGAAGAGACAAGCCAATACGATCATCTGACAGTTGTAAGTGTGCAGCATGTTTCCTACAGCCTACCTGTGATTTTTTCATCCGGGCTGAATGTGGTTTTATCCACTGTGATTTTGTATGGCGGTGGATCAGGGCTGGGATCGTGGCCATGCTCAGGAAACATGTCTTCACAAGAAACAGTGACCTTCCCGTTAGGAAAGGCTATGGCTGTGTCTGTACACACGGCCAAGCCAATCAGAAGGATACACGCAAGATGCATGTCTGATACCTGGAAAAAGAAAAGAAAAAAAGGATAGAGGAAATATAACTTGTGCAATATCAAAAAGTACAGTTGGTACATTATTCTCCGAAATTCCTATGTTGCTTTGGGCCACAACAGACCCATTATGCCTGATACTGAAAGAGAAATAAGGAAGTTTGAATAGACCCTGAAAATGCTTTTGAGTCACCGGGTTACATCAACTTCATTACATGCAGTATAAGGCAGGGATGATGACCGTTTAGCCGGCTGCTGTCTGCTGTTATCAGTCGACCGCAGATCAAGCTAGCTGACCTGCTCTCGGAGATAACCACTTCCAAGGCAGTGAGAGGCTGTTGGAAATAAGTACGTCTCTTGAAAAAAATTCCCCTGAAGTTGACGTGAGGTGTTTCCCTCCAGAAGTATATGGAGAAAGGGGAAAGAACTATTCTAACTTCCTACAAAATGACTGCTGGTATGAATACACCAAAAGAGAATAGAATCTAAAGTTATTAGCCAGCTAATGACATTGATTACAAAACAGTGACTTTTTTGTCTTGTTCTCTTATTTGGAATAGAAACATCAAACTGCAGTTTTATCCAATGTGCAGGGGGAAAAAAACACTTTTATTGTCCTGTAAAAAAAAAAAATAATAAATAAATAATAAAAAAGAACGTATATTGTCAAACGTTATATAGCATATCATATGAGAGATATGAGAGACATAGAGTTCAGTAGAGTTGCTGGGTGCACATCCAACCTGAGTGAACATTATAGAGTTGCAACACAATGCTCTTTACAAGCACCAAAAGAAGATATTTAAAGGAAGTAATAAGATCAGTGCATAAGGCTACATAAACCATGCAAGATTAAATGAGGTTAGTAGAATGATATAATATACAGTATATATAGTATGTATTCAGTGCAGTCCGAAAGTGTGAGTCCAGTGACATTTTTGTTGTTGTTTTGGCTCTGTGCTCTGTACTACAGATCGGTGCTCTTTCCTGTCCCAATTTCTCCATTGACTTCTGTTATTCAGTCTATTATTCAGTCATACAGTCATGGGCGTGTTGGCTCAAGTTGTCCAAGTCCATTCCCTTGTCATACATCTTCACTTCACAATAGATGAATAACAGAATCAATGTGATTACACAGCATGTTATTCTACAGAGCCTCTGCCCAAAGCCATTCCTGTTGTGTGTCGTCTCCACACTTCTTCCAGCTTCTCACACACACCTGACAAGAGACACTGCCTGCATTCTTCAGCAATGTGTTTTCAACTTAATGACATTCTTATCCAGTCCTCTTTCAAAACATACAGGAGGTAGGTAGGTGCAGTCAATATTGAGGTTTTAAAATATGTACTTCCTTGAATGAATGTTTGGCTTACCTTGTGTCAGCTTGCTTGAGACTTATCTTGTCCCCAATGACCTGCTTTCAAATCGTTTCACTTTGAGTGAAGTGGGTTGTCTCTTACTCCACAAGAGGGCGGTCCTTCTCCACTATGTGGGCGTGGCCTGCTGGTTGGTTGCACCTGACACATATCTCTTATCTGTATGGTTTGAAACAGATTTTTCAAAGGTCAATAAGAGCTTGACACCTGACATTTAATGTCATACTTACACCTGTTTGAATGACTGAATAGGTAATCAATCCAAGAAAGATCCGTTCCTAACACTATGTATCATGTTTAGAAAGAAATATTGCATCTATTATTCTGTTTAAAGGTAAGAGTCTGTAGTGCTGTCAAACAGCGACCTCTAGGCAAAAGAGCTCTGCTTGGTATTGCACTGTCTTTACATTTTTTTGTATTGGTCTGATGTGTGGGTTGGCGTTTAGAAACGTATTTTACTGTGAAATTGTCCAGACCTCTCTTGGCAGAGCCTGAGGTGTGTGGCCAGCAATAGCAACCTATCCCCTATCCCCAATCAACTCCTACCCACATGACAAAAACAAAAAATGTAAACAAAGTGCAATACCAAGCAGGGCTCTTTTGCCAAGGGGTCAATGTTTGACAGCATTACAGACTGTACCTTCAACCAAACTGTAACTCGACCTCCTAAACCCAAACCCCAAAATTAAGCCATTTCCTATAGAGGCCTGGAGTCCTGAAAAAAAAAGACCCTTTTCCAGGTTTTGCTGTTGTGGCAACATCGGACTCCATACAACACACACATCCCTCATGTTCTCTTTATCCATGAGATGACACATTTGAGCTAGGATTGTCAGTGGTCAGAAGAGGCAACGACAGAGCCAATACACTCAGCCGCTGGATTGGCATGTGCGGTACATTCAACTACATCAGCAAACACAAAACACCCTGCAACTGCTCAGTGTCATTTAGAAGTGCAGCATCTTCCCAACCCTTTCACAGAGAGAAAAGAGACAACGCATTCACATTACATAAAAAGTATTTATTTGTGATCCATCCTAAACTAGCATGATTTGCTTACTATATGTTGGGACTACATTAACACGCGTTTCAGGACGTGGCATTAGTGGAGCAGTAAGCATCTGGTATAGATAAATGAGCTGTTAAGGCTTCCATTTTGTGTCCATAGTGCACACGTTTCATTAAACAATGAATCACAACAGACAAACATATATAATCCAGTTACTTTTCAAGTAAACAAAGAACATACTATGATACGTATAACATACTATGTATAACATAACATACTATAATAAGTACGAAAGAGGAGTGAGAACAATAAAACAATTATATATTAAAAATAAAATAACTTGAACATGATTAATACTGAAGTGCATGTAATCTTTATGAATACAAAACCCGCCATCTATAACAAAACCCAAGGTTAACTGACGCATGTAAATTTAACAAACATTTTCATGAGTGGGAAGATCAAAACCATACCTGTGCACTGCATTTGCAATATTCAAACCAAATACTGCATTTGGCTGCGCTCACACAATGCTAGCATGCAAAAGCTTGGCTAGGTGGCGCTTGGCAAAAAAGCATCATATGAACAGGCTTTTTTGCTGCGGACGTCCCTGAAATATTTTTTACATTTCTCACTCGAATAAGTTTACATCATGGCCCTCTGTGCGATGAGTAAGTTTCATGCATGTTGGACCAATGATCCATTCAAAGCATATTCCACTCAAAAATACACTGATATCAGAAAACAATACTTTCCTTTAAAAAAACTGGTCATAAAAGGTTTTCAGCTGATAGCACTTATTTGCAATCAAATGGCAAATTTATATATGAATTATAAGCACATAGCGTTGTTATATCTCTTTGAATATAATGTGACTAGTCCTAGACACAATGGTATAAGTTTGTAAATAGGCAAGATTTTAGCTTGTTTAATTACAGGTAGGTACCGTGTATTGAGTGACTGCTTGATTTTTGCTATGCAGTGGGTTAAAACTAACAGGATATTGTGCACAGCAATTTACATAAAGCAAACACTTTTTTTTGTGGCACAGGTACAACATAGCTGCAACTAAGAAGCTATCCATCTTTAGATAAAATAAAAATACAAACTGTATACTCTATGGAAACACATATGTACACAATTGCACTAATACAACTGTAGATATTAGCCAAGAGGTTGTTAACAGCTTGTAGGCTACTTAACTAATTTAGATCGGTCTTCTCATGAAACACATGACGTTATTTCCATGATACTACCATTCCCTTATATTCTAAGCTGACGGGGCATGGCAGAGATCACCCAAAATGCAACATGCATGCCAGTTAAAGATTAATTATGACATGGAGAACCACTATGATTGGTCTACTAGGAGTACTAGGAGGTCAGTTCTGAGGTTGGATGGCGTCTTGGAATGAGAGTGGTTCATTGGGAAAGGGGTTATATGGCAGGCTCGGACATGACAAGGGTTGGGTTCCTGATCAACGAGGAGAAGAGATATGTTGGAAGGTTGGCTTGTTGGGGGGAAAAAACTGAGAAAGAATTGCATGCTTGGGGAATAACTGCAGAACAGGGTTGGGTTTTGAGCCAATGAAATGGGTCCGATTGGGCCCTCATGAAAAACAGACAATTCTCTGTGAAAGAATCAGGATTGGTTCTTCTGGGGGATGGTTCCGGATTGTTCAAGCTAGTCATCTGTCGTGGTGCCCTAGATGGTCCCTGTAGGGTTCGGGGGAGTGTCGCTATTGGGCGGGCTTAGCTTCATGGTGTTGTAGAACTGCCCAACCTGACCAGGCACCTCTGCCAACACACTCTTAGCCAAGGCCTCTTTGGGAGCCTGAAGTACAAGGAGAGAGATGAGTCTCAAACACAGAAGATGGTACATAGTGTTTAAGAACAACAAGATATTCAGTATAATAACAATGATAGCAAAAAGATGAACAAAATGGTAAGGAAAAAAGATGTTAGCATATCGCTGCTGTTGGGTTAATCTCTCATACCTCCAAAGGGGTACAATCTTCTGAAATTTTTCATCCCGACACTTTTTGAATGGGTTTCGTGGTCTCTATAGGGCTATGATGATAAGATACCATAGATAATACCGTATAATAATACCATAGATAATATCGGATGGTCATCAACGCAATGTTGTTGTTTCCAAAAAACCTGCTGACAACATGGAGGACCATTTCAGGTCAATGGAAAAGAAGAAAATCACCAAAATTGGAGAGACAAGGATTTTTTCAACAGCAGTGATGTAGTTGTCACTATGGGTCAGACCAGTGAGAGGAATACCCTGACAAATTAATTTTAGCCATTTTATTGCTGCCAACAAGCCATTTGTACAGACACTTAAGACATATGTAGAAGATTCTGTGGCAAAACGTGTTCACGTCAAGTGTTTGGTGCTGAAAGATAACCAGCTAAAATTCTAAATGACAAGGTATTCCTGTGGAGAAGGAAATGAGTGAGCAAGCAGGAGAAGGCAGATGTTAATATATATCAAATAAATTATGTTAATGTTGATAAAAGAAACTATGGAGCTGTTTTAGACTTTAAAAAGGGAAAACCCACCATAAAATAGATTTCAAATATTTAATTTCTATGATAATGTACAGCTCGGTTTTGATTTGTGAATATGAGCAAGTCGCTCCTTGAGCTGAACACCAGAGACAAGACAATAGTGATGATGTCATCAGGAGATAAATCCTGGCGCTGCTCCATAAAACAGTGAATAATGGAACAACTCCCAGGGTACTATGGTGATGGGTATATTGTCTGATTCAGAGCTGTAAGACCTACATTTAAATAAAACTCACAAATTCTATGAGCACACAAAGTCTATCACCAATTCATTGTCAAGTGTCTGATAACATCACAAATTCAAATCTTGATGCTCTGATTTCCAGCAGAGGGAGACAGTTTGATGTTTATAGATATCTACTGTCCAAGATCATTGTCATCACAATGTACATTTTATTTTAGGGTGGATCTTCCCTTTAAGACTGCCTTCATGTTAGTAGGTCTAGCATCAGTGTTGCAAAGATGAGACAGATATATAGATAGATATATATAGTCTATTGCTTTTTCATTCCAATAAAAAAAAACTAAAAAAACAAGAACAACCCTGTATAAAGAAAACTGTTGTGAAACATGAATATGATGGAAACAGTACAACAGAAAAGTCAAACAGGACACAAAAAACTACTGATGAAAGCCATGCAAGCATGCCTACAGGCTTATAAGCAAGTGCTGGGGGGGGGGGGTTATAATAGAAAGACTTGGGATACCCCTATGCTGCTATGAAGGATTGGCCTCTTGGGGAGGCTTCAGTTTGAATGAACTGAAGAAAGATGTCACTTGCTGAGGCAACTCGGCCAGTACGTTCTGGGCAAGAACCTGGCTGGGTGCCTGAAATGACATGGATACACAAGGCACAGAGACAGCGTTGGGTGAGCATGGGGCTGAGCGGTTGAGGAGGACTTTGGTAGGGACGTCAAATTCGCGGTGTAAGGGAGGCAAAACAGTACTGTGCTATAATGAAGCGTTTCTAATCCAAGTGTGTGAAAAAGCATTGAAACATTTGAATAAAATTAAAAAATAAAAAAAAAGCCTGGAATGCATGCAAGTATTGCTGCAATGAAAAGGCTTTGAGAAATCAGTTGAAATCTTAGTATCGAGCTCCGTTTCCAAAAGCAGCCACATCACACACAGAGCCGGTCGCACACCGCTGCTTACGTTCTGGAACTGTCTGAAGGGCACGAACTGGACGATGTCTCGCAGGGCGACCTCGCCCGTCTGCGAGCGCAGGCATCCGTCGTCCCCGTCCAGGAACTCCATGGCGCTGAAGTCCGCCGCGCCCACCCCGATGATGATGATGGACATGGGCAGGCGGGAGGCGTTGACGATGGCGCTGCGCGTCTGGTCCATG
>OMKL01044394.1:9463-22026 GCA_900302295.1 Parasudis fraserbrunneri
TGTGTGTGTGTGTGTGTGTGCGCATGCGTGCGTGCCTGTTAGGTAATGAATTTAAGTCAAGGAATGTGTGAAAGAAATGTGGCTGTATGTTTGTGCATGTGTGTGTGTTTGTGTGTTTATTCAAGTGATCAAGGTTCACAATTGGTGACCCAGCATCAACATCCTTTCAATGTTATTCCATAATTGTTCTGTCATGTTCAGGGCAGTGTTCCTACGTATGGTCAGTTTGGGAGTTCTCATCTTCACCCTGTGGAGCCAGATTACCTGTGCAGGTGGCACTAAAGGCCCTGAAGATTGTCACTTGTGCCGATACAACTATGGAGAGTATCCGGTAATTATTAGCTGTCCATGAGTGCACCTTAATTATCTTACTGTAACAGTTCCCTTCTTTTCACCTCCCCTTCTCTGGCGCTGATCTTTAAAACTTAGGATAGGTTCAAACAGGATGAAAGGGTGTGTCTCAGACAAGTTTGATAAGTTTGATCATCATGAAGTCAAGTCAAGTCAGATTTATTTGTATAGCCCAAAATCACATTACATGTCTCAGTGGGCTTCACATGCCCACAAAGGAACAACACCCCCTGACCTAACCCTCGATGAAGATGAGGAAAAACTGTGCAAAAAAACAGGCGTTGCAGTAGGTGTTGAGGTGGGCAACAATTTGGCAGAGAAATACAGTGAAGGAATAATAATAATAATAATAATAATAATAATCATTGCAGGGAAAATCATCAGGGTCAAGGAAGGAAAGGAGCAATTAAGAGATGATGAAAGAATATTTTTTTGTATCTCATTAACCACTATCGTTCTGTGTCTATATGTAGTGTTGGGAGACACGTGTGGGCCAGGAGATGTACAAGCTAGCCCTGTTTGATCTCCTCATCACCCTCACTCTTCTCATACTGGTGGAGTTCCCACGCAGGTACAACATGAACAAAGAGGTTAAAGGAGGGGGGTATTCATTTATCTTTTTGGAATACACTAAGGGTGATTTGATTTTTTTCCCAGCATCTTTTAAGTTGTTTTTGCGTGTCTGTGTGTGTGTGTGTGTGTGTATTGATTCTACTAAATGACCATAGGCCAGTTTCTCATCATTGGCTTAACATCTGTTGCAAGTAGTGTATTTAAATATAGATCCCTTTGAGATCTGCTGCTCATGGGCCACTTATGACTTTGTGCCAGGATGGTGGTGGACAGGTTCTCCTGTCAGCTGGTTCAGTGGGTGGGTCGGCAGGAGTTCCTGGTCCCCGCCAACGTGCTGGGCCTGGTGTACGGCCAGACTGTCGTTTGGACCGGAGCACTCTTCTGTCCCCTGCTGCCTTTCATCAACACCGTCAAGTTTTTCATCGTCTTCTACTGCAAGAAGGTGAAGATATGTTTTACGTTCCTACACAGTGTTCTCTCAGTGTAATACAGTCCTTCTCATATGCAGGGTTAACAGTCTACTATCAACGCTTTCCCTCCTCTGCGTTTCCTCTTCAGATCACACTGTTTCATAACTGCCGTCCTGCAGTGAAGACGTTCCGCTCCACCACCTCCACCTTCTTCTTCCTGGTGGTGCTACTGCTTGGCTGGGGCCTGGCACTGGCTGTTATGATCTACAGTGTGGCTGTGTGAGTGTTCACCACTGCCCCAAATAACAATTTCAGATTATGTGTTCTGCAATATATAATAGTTGTGGTGAGAGAGGCAAGTATGAACTAGTAATGATAGAAGTTGAAGTTTTATCAACTATATTTAAAGTTAAAAATCTGTTTCCATCATCCTCATCAGGATTCATCCATCTATGAGCTGTGGGCCATTCCGTTTTTCCTCCACCATGTGGTCAATCATTCCAGCCTCCTTCTATAGTCTACCTCAAACTACACAGGAGTTTCTCTTCTTTATTGGCTCCCAAGCATTCTCCATTCCTCTGTTTGTTGTATCTTGGTGAGTGTGTTTTCTGTAGGACTCTTTGTCTGCACTGAAGTATGAGTATAGGTTACAGGCTACATTGCACCTGCACCTCCTATCCTGTTAACACTACTCCTCTCTCCCAAACAGCGTGGTGTTGTGTTATTTTGCAGCCTTAGCTGCTGTTTATGGGAAAAGTGTTGCCCTGCTAAGAACTCAGCTTAAACTGGTGAGTTACAAGCATTTGCTTCTGAAGTATACTGCAAAGATGGTTAGCTACACCGTTTATCATCCTAGTTACTTTGTTTTTTTTAATCTTAAGTAGGCCTATTTGGTTCCCTAATACTTCCAGGTATGCTATGTTACTGATGTAGTTTGGATCTCTGGTTAACAGGAGGGTCGTGACAAGCAGTTCCTGGTCAAGCAGATTGAGGAGCTGAGTAGGAATCTTGGCATTCCCAAGGACCAGAGTGGAACATGGGACTGAAGTGAGCTATGAACACGCACTGGCTGGATCCTATTCATGCAATCTTTGTCCTTTCGACCCTCAGGAAATTCCCATTGAAACCGGATGTTGTTTTCCTCACATCACAAAGTGTCAGTCCAATCCATAAATGACGCAGGTCAAGCTCACTACAGTAAACCCTCAGCCTGCTCACTTCAGCCCCAAATATGACCCACATGCATTGCATTGTATCACGTCTTTTTTTTTTCTTCTTTCCCCCAAGTAAAGTTACTTACCAAATAAGAGAGAGAGGGAGAGAGAGAGAGAGAGAGAGAGAGCAAACACTGGGAGAATGTTGCACTGTGGGCTGGTCTTGGACAGCTTAATTACATTAATCCAGTAGGCTGGCATCTTTATGTACCCAGTCCTGACATTTTCATCAACAATCTGGAGAGCATACCGATCAGCAACTCTCTCCCAAATATATGATTATATTTTGTATCGTCTGTGAAATAAATAGTTATATTTTGTATTGCCTGTGTTTTATGGGGGGGTTGGCAAGATGGCCAAGTAGTACAGAGGCAGACCAGTAACTGAAAGGTTGCTGGTTCAATCCTCTGCATCAACAGGAGGGTGTATTCTAGCTGTGAGCTAGACCAGTGTGACAATGGCAAATGTGAGGAAAGTGAATGGACTGTACAATATATGTGTACATAATTATATAATTTTCTCACATTTACATTTTAGGCTTTTAGCAGATGCTCATACCCTGAGCAACTTGTAAGAAGTCTACCAAACAGTAAAAAAAAAAAAAAGTGTTTCATTTAAATTACATATTTATTGATCTTTTAAGCTAAGTGAAAGAGTTCTCATTTTATATCTACAAAAATATGCAAAAGGAAAATAACAAAGACGTGCTCAGTTTCACTATATTTACATAGCATGAAATCTATATAATAAATAATAAATTCAATAAAAATGTTAGAGAGCATTTTCCTTCAATATTCTGTATAGTCTAGTTATATTGTTTTATTTTTCAGTTTTATGTGAATGAAAATATCGAGGCCAAGGGATTAAGAAAAACCTGTCCGTTGCTATCCACATTGTACGTAAGATGATAAGGGTGAAACTGATTAAGTTACAACAATAGCGTGAAAAGCACTATTGCGCCCTCTGGTGCCATGATGTTGTTACAACAGCTGTGTAATGTTTACATCCGGTTTGCGTCTTCCTGTGAAAGTAACCAGCAAGCTAACATTTATTTACAGAAAATTAGCGTGCTACTCTCGGTATCTGGCTTGAAATATTGTCAGTGGTATTAGCTAGGTCGGTGGAATCGGTTTCTTGACAGTGGAATAAACGTAGACGTTTGTGTTCGCTGTACCATAGGATAGCTACCTAACGTTATGTTGAAAACTCAAATGGGAGGTAGTAGCTAAGTCAAAGCTAACGTTAACAAAGTTAACTGCATTTGGCCATTTGCCATTTAGCTATTTGTTTTTTTACCATTAAATCTCTACGTTCATATAAGACTTTAGTTCACCATCGGCTAAACTAGCCACAAATGTTGTAAGATTAAGAAGAGCAAAAGAACAATTGTTTTTCCCCATTCATCGCTTTTTAGCCTAATTAACTGGCTGGCGTCAGAGGTCGTTCATCAAAATGAACATCCTTCCCAAAAAGAGCTGGCATGTTCGCAACAAGGATAACATCGCGCGCGTGCGGAGGGACGAGGAGCAAGCAGCAGAAGAGGAGCGCGAGGCCAAACGTCGTGTGGAGCGTGCAGAGCAAGAGGTGACTGGCTACAATGTTTCGCATCATTTCCTGTGATGATACATTTGTTGCCACTTACACAGTGATCTGAAACTTTGAGCCATAACAACGTTCTGTGTTCTCCAAGAAGACATATAAGTCATCAACGTCAAACGTATTCTGCTGTGTGTTCATGACACAAAAAATGAATTTCCTCCTACAGCATCTATATTATTAATACATTGTGTATTGTTTGTGCTGCCTTGTCATATCCACTCTTTATGGATTGAATAATAACACTAACAACTTGTGGGTTTGAGACAGGACAGAAGGAAACTTGTTTCAGGGCTTAATACTCTGATAATGTTTTTTGAGTATGACACTACTACTTTTGATCTCTGCTCCATTGCAGGCACGCACAGAGTATCTGAGACAGAAGGCCCGTGCTTCCCTCCAGCAGGCAGGAGAGAAGAAATATGACGATGAGAGGAGTGGAGGAAGTGGAGTGTTGGAACATCTCAATTTATTTCCTTTGGAGGAGGCGTCGGAGAAGAAGGGCAATGAGGAGTATCTTAAAGAAAAGAAAGATGAAAAGGTGATGGTGCTATCACTTGTCACTTTAGTTGGAGTGGGGTGTTTTCCACGTGTTTTCCACGTGTAGGTTACCTTGATTTGACCAACACAATTAAATCAGGCTGATATTGGTCAAACACAGGTTGATTGAGTTTGCCCTAATATACATTCATGGGACTGATGTCGCTTCTTACCATCGCTATCATCTCTGTTACATGTAAATTAGGACTGACCAGTAATTCAGATTGATATTGATATTGCAGTAGAAGCATTTAAAAATAATTTTAGACATAATAAATGAGAGGAAAGCAAGTCTGGCAAATGTATTTCACTCATACCCAGAAATTCTAATTTAATACAAGGAGGATTTAGGTTATCATTGGGAAGTTCCAACAGGAGAGCGTGTTATGCCATAGGTTTACACTTGCACAGCAGGTAAATGTATTCCTACAATATGCTACCGAAAGGCTTTTAAACTACAGGGAAACAAAATGTAGGTTCTAAACTTAAGACTAGACTTTAAAAATTATAGTTAGTTATAGCACAATTACAGTAACTGCTAAAATAATCACAATGTGATATTTTGTCCATGTCCCCCACTCAAGTGTAAAATGCACACTATGTAAAGGCCAAGCCTATCAACTACAGAACTGAAGATGTTTTCCATTTGTTTTCCATGTTTCCAGGAGAAGCAGGAGCGAGCTATAGGCTTACTGGTGTCCCTAGGCCCACAGCCGGGGACTGAGGTGACACCGTGGTACCTGAAAACTGGGAAAGAGAAAGAAGAGGGGAAAGAGAAAGAGGGAGACAGAGGAAAGAGGAAAGGAATTAGTGAGGAGGAGAAAGAGAAGAGAGACCGGAGACTGAAGGATAGTTTGGACCCCTTGAAAGATATGAAGAAAGCGCTGGCTGTAAAGGAGAGGAAAGAACACAAACACACAAAAAAGGAGAAGAGGGATAAAGGGGACAAGAGGAGCAGTGGAGAGAGGTAAGAATACACTGGTTCAGATCCACTCTTAACACTGTAGGGCCTTTATTTATCTAGCAATATGTCATATTTAATAGCCTATAATAACTTAGATAATATACTCAGTATGTCTAATACTAATATACTAACAAATGTGTATGAAAACTCATTTGGAATGCAGTGAAAAACATTTCATACTTTAGACAATAATGAGTCATAAAAAATATTTGGCAGGTGTCCTTTTTTTTACCCAGTTTTTCAGTATCTTTGAATGCTTTACACATGGAAATATCAATAAATGCAGCGGATAAAAGTGAGTTGAATACAAATAAATGAGGAGGCTGTATGTAAATTCTGTTTTCAGTAAACAATGTGTGATTGTCCTCATGCTGGGGTCACAAATTTGTACTCTTTTCTAGCTCAATCGAGAGGTTGCGTGCAGAGCGTTTACAGAGAGAGGCAGAAGAGAGGAGGAGAGCTCAGGCCCTGCTGGACCAGAGGAATGGCAAGAGGAAAGAAAATGATCAAGGGAAGGAACCAGAGGAGAGGGAACGGCCATACAACAGTGCTTATTTTCCAGAACTTGCCCGAAAGCGTCAGAAGAGGGATCGGGAGAGCTGGAGAGATGAGATTTTGAAGTCCTGAGCCATCTTCAGTAACAGACTGTGAACTAAACTCCTGAGGTGTGGAAGAGAATGATATGTTATAAACACTGAGATCACAAGAATGCCCAAATCTTTGACACCATTTTTTGTGTGTGTGAAACAAAGAAAGAATAATTCCCACAGGTTATAAGTTAATGTGGCAACTGTACCCTGTAGGTAGTTTATGGCTATTGTGCTTGTAAATGGGTAATATGAACTATATTGATGTGCGATGTGAACTTATTGTCAGACACTTGATAACCTCAACATGGAAGAAGGATAGCTACAGGTATTGTGGGAAGCTAGTGATAATGTGGACATGGTCAAAATCTTGATGCTATATTGATTTTCCGCATTTCTTAATTTGTTTTGAAAACTCACTTGAGATAGTATATGCTATATTTATCAAATACTACATATATTGAACAACTTAAGCTTTAGTGGAGGTAATCAGACTTGTAGGTGGCTCCATGGTCATCTAACCTATACCCTTACGAAAAAGTGTCATGGTAGTACGATGGCAATTTCAGTGTTATCCTGGTACCGGCTATTGTATAAATGATATACCATGGTAAAAGTTATGTATCACCACGGTACCACTTTTGTACTTGAATAATACCATGGCATAATCCAATTTAAACCATGATACAGATGGTGTTTTGCATCATATTGGTCACTGTCATAATGGTAGTGACCAAAAAATCATGGAAATACCATGATATTTTTTTGGGGAAATACCATGATACTTTTTCGTCAGGGTATGCCGTGTTGAAGCTGCCAAAGGGAAGGAGACATTGATAAAATTGCTACATGGTCTTAAGTGTTTATTATTTTATTGTGGAATAAAATATACTCTGTCCCAAATTGTTATTGTTTTAATTGGATATTTGCTTAATTAAGGTTTAGCCTAAGATGTAAATTCAATAGCCTACTAGATAGTGTGAAGAAAAGTCCTTTGTTTAATCATATAATATGCAGTTTGCAATGTAAAGCTCGCGAACCCGAGACAGTGGCGAGACAGGCGCACAATCCCGAATTCTCGCATATAATGACAAGCGGACCATGATAATGCATGCTGCTGTGTCTGACGTAGTTGGGTTTTTACGGTAGAAAAATAGACTAGCCTTCAACACAGTGAGCTAGGGGAAAAACAGAAAAATAACGGACGGTTAACCTCGCGGGGAGCTGGCCTATGTTGTTTTCACCACAGCTCTAGAGACCGCAAAATATAGCAGCGCTGGATTCGCAATGAACACCGGATTGGGTTGCTTGGACGGGATGCACAATAGAGCGTCTCTCACACCGTGTTTAATTGCGGATTAAGGGGGGGATCAAACGGAGGAGGGGAAGGAGAGCACAACAACAAGGAGACGTTCTTTATTAGTAGGAGAAGAGCGGTAGACGGTAGACTGGCGGGGAACGGGAGAGGGCCAAAAGCATCGCTCGAATGGTTGTGCCGTGGATACCGCGACGATGCGACGACAATGCTGGGTGATAGTGCTAGCGGGGATGATGTCGTACTTCAACCCAGAGAGAGCCCTTGGAGCCCCGCAGAGAGAGGGTGAGTGGTGTCGGTGGAATGCAATTATTCTAGTGATGCTGGAGAAAGAGGGGAAGTGGGAGGGCGGATGTATGAGGTTGTGAAAAGGCCTACATGGGGAAATATTACATGACTGGATCGCACTTCCAAATAATGCGAAATATTGCAATGCACGGGTTAATTAATCAAAATATTCAGCAGGACAACAAGGTTGATAGGATTTTGGTCACAATATTGCTATGCAATAATGACGTGTTGAGTAATATTTTTTATTTCAGGCCTTTTACTTTCACACATCGATGGCATTTAAAAGCAGCACAGATGAATAACAGACTAAATCGTTGGTCAGTGCAAGCTATCATATTTATAATTAGCCTGCATTTGGCAAGGATGAAGGGAAGCGATTCATATTAACCCCAGTTGGCGTTTTTCTGAATTTGAATTTGCTCTTGATTTGGCATTGCTTTATGTTCTGTTTGTGTAATGTGTTCAGTCATTGTATTGTGGTGTATTGTTTTGATAAGAGCTGTTGGCACCGGGGCTGCTGGAATAGGCCCTGTTATGTTCCTATTTATATGCAGTGTCTGTCTGGACATCTGTCTAGGGAAAGATGAAAGAATAGCATTGCCCAGGAATTGTGCATCAATCTTATAACGTCAAAGTGACGGTGTCGGTGTATATATCTGGTAACCTACTCAAGCAGAAAATGATTATAATTTCATTGCCTTTTTTGCCCGTCTATCTATTTCCATATAGCATGCAGTTCAGAATGAGTCAGATATTAGCACAAACACAAACTGATCAGCCTGTTTTACATTTCTCTCCCGGGTTTCAAGTACAATCAGAACAGGGCCTCACATACCTACAGTGTTTCCTAACAAAGGATGGAATCACATAGACTTGGGTATGAAGGTGGCTTTTATAGCACAAAACACATCCCCATTTACCTTTGTTGAGGTCATTTGGCCACTGTCCCAGGTCTGTGTGAAATGAGTATCTTATCCAGTGTGTGTTTTATTGTACATCGTTGTAAGCTTTGCCGAGAAAGAGGGAGACGTGGGTCTCTGCCAAGGTGTTAATCACAGTTAGTCCTATGCATTGATCTTACAGGGCAAACATCAATCAAAGTATTTTGTTCAGACTTACCGTGGAATGCTGATCCTATTCTTATAGCATGCTTAGGCTAGTATACAAGATATGATATTTAAAAAAACAAAAGAAAAAACCCCGGACATTTTGCCAATTTATTGAATGACTACATATTTTAGCTACCAGAGAGCATCAAGTATGTTTTCGGGTATCAGTTAGGTGATATTGTAATATAATATCATCACAGACTTTTTGTAGATTTGTAATTCTCTGTCATTGACAAATATCATGTAAGCATCCCCAGTGTGAGATGGACACCTGTGTCATGATGTCATCGCACTGATCTCAAATGAACCTGTTGTGAGTGATCAATAAGTAACATGGTCATTTTAAGGTTTTGGCTGTAGGATTTGACATGTAACCTATAAATAATCAGTGAAGGGTATATAACCACCCTGCCCTACCGCTTCTCTTTTTTTACAGATGGTTCGTTCCTCACAATCAACCAAGTTGAGGTACAAATAAAGAACGCCCCTGACCCCTCCCTCTCTCACCTAAGTAGACAACCTTCCTGATTTGAGTCATTCTTTTCCAGTTTTCCGACCCCTTCCCGATTACCGCTCCTCTTACCTAAATGACAGTTCCAACACCCTCCCCTGCTTCTCAGCTGTGTGTTTCTTAAGTGGAATGCCATTTCTGATATTCCCCTTCTCCTCCTGCTCTTTCCTAACTGGAATGGTATACTCTCCCAATTTTAAAAACTTTAATTCCAATCTCTCTTTTCTTTTTATCGGTTTAGACAATAATGTTTTTTTTCTCTAAACTTGATTTCCTTTCCTGCTTTTTTACCCCCCCCCAAATCCCCCCAATGCAAGTTGCACATTGGGGTCCTCCACTTACTGTGTTCCAAACCTGCCTCTTATAAAAAATATTCCAACGGTTTCCCACCTGCTAAATAAAACACCTGTGTAACACGACTTCAGTCTTTTCTGATGCAATGAAGTCTCTGTTTACCTTCTCACAGACTCAAACCTAACAGTGTGTCCCCATAGAAGATCTAGTGGCTTAAATAGCAACACTAATTCTCCTCCCTCCCTTGTGTGTCTTTCTCTCTCTCTCTCTCTCTCTCTCTCTCTCTCAGTCTCTCAATCCAGGGCCGCGTCCCTCTCTCCTCCGCCCTACGTCGTCATTCTCATCTCTTGCTCAGGGCTCGTCTCCTTTGTGCTGCTGCTCCTCACCTGCCTGTGCTGTAAGAGAGGAGGGGTGGGATTCAATGTAAGTCTTCAACATGTAAGAGACTTATTCACCTGTCTTGCATGTCACACTGTGTGTGTGTGTGTGTGTGTGTGTGTGTACTGTATATGCTTGCATGGTTATGTATAATTATGAGTGGGACTAAAGTGAGGTCACTCTTATGGAAAAGATGTTTACAAATCTTACACAATTTTTATATGGTTTAAATCCATATATAGGATTCTTACAAGGAATTTAGAGAATCTTTCATAATATGGCCGAACAACCAGCAATCTAACATATAATAGTATAAAAAGCATAGATGAAATTAGTAAGGTAATGATATCTGAAGGTATAAAACATATAGTTCTTACAAAACATTCTGAAGGCTGAAACTAAATGTTTCGTATAATATTTTCCGTATGGGTATCCACAAGGATATTCTCGAAGGGATTGGAGTATCCTAATCTTGTTTGTAGGGGGTGCTTTAAATGCAGCCAGACTCCCCGTGAATTGAACTCTGCATGAATCAATGATTGTCACTTCATGAGGTAGAAAATAGTGAATAATCTCTCTCGTTCTGACATTGCATAAGCCCTTTGGTTCTGACCTGACAGTGCAGCAGTTTAGCTAACAGTCAGGGTGTCATTAGTTCAGAATCGCTGCTCTCTCATTCTTGCCTGTCCTTGACGCTCCACTGTTAAAATGTATGTATGTGGAGCTTAGTGAAATGTAATGATCATAGTTGTTGTTTTTTGTTTACCCTGATATAATGTGAGTTTTCTACACTTTCTGTGCTGTCCCCGATCCAATCAGGAGTTTGATAATGCGGATGGGGAGGAGTGCTCCGGGGGTTCCAGCCCCGTTCAGGAGGACAGTCTGTCCTCTTGTCCCTCCCTCCCCGAGGTCTACACCCTGCCCGTCAGGGACAGGCCCAGCTGCCCCGCCCTGCAGGATGGAGCAGGTGAGACCCCCCCAGTCACCACTACATGGCTCACCCACAGCTTTGTGCAAATAACTTTTCAGAGATACTGTATAAGGCTGGGCTTGAGTGAAAGCCAGTATACCTTCTGACCCTCACCCTACCCTAAATGTTGTGTGTATGAGCTAATTCCATCAGGCTGATGGTATGGGGTTCGGCCCGCAGACCATTCATGCCCGCCAGTATTGCACTGCTAAACAAATTGTGCAGTGAGACTGTTGATATGCTTGACTGTGATATGCTTGTGATATGCTTGATCTGTCTACTGAGTTGTGTGTATGATGCTGTGTTGTGCTTTCATTGCTGTTATTGCTACAGTCATTCATTTGTTTTGTTATTTATCTGTTGACTGTATGTAAACCCCTGAAACAGACTGGAGGCATTGGTAGAATGTCTGCGTGTGAGAGGCATACAGTATGTTGGCACTAAAGCAAACACACCAAGCACAGGGTTTTTGAATGTATTCGGGGGGAGCTGCAAGTGAATCTCCCAGTGTATTTCTCTGGAGACCTCGTCCCACATGCAGAGAAAATAGCGTTCACAGACATTTTATCCCTATTTTCCCTACTACTATTCCTTCTATCCCCTCCGCGAGCCATGCACGACCAGTGTGAACAGCAGCGCCCATTGACACGGGCGCTAAAGTGAAACGATTGCCATGCCGATTCCAGTGTGTTTCAGCAGTAAGAAGAATTTCCCACTGGATCAATAAAGACATCATCATCATCATCATCATCATCATCATCATCATCATCATCATCACCATCATCCTGCACTAGATTCCCACGAGGCTTGTTAGCTTGTAACAGTGATATGGATCCATTAACGATATCATACAGAGTATGTAAACCAGCTGCTCTGGACCCTCTACTGAACTTAGCACATCACTGGGACAGGAGCGTTGATTGGTGAAAATGATCAACCATTGATCTGTTCCACTGTCATCTCCTCCTCCTCCTCCTCTGCTCCTACAGACTCCAAGTCGCAGTGCTTCAGAAGACACACTCTCAACTACCTTCAGGAGATAGGAAATGGATGGTTTGGAAAGGTATCGCATCCAGATGTCATCATAACGTGTGTTTTTATTTAGAATATTTAGAATGTTCCTCTGAAAACTCTCTAGCATATTGGTAACGTAACACATCCTTATGGAGTTAATGTTGGCTTCCCACCAGATCGCATGAGTCATCATAATAACTCAAAGCATTCCTGTTATTTCCGATGTCCTCGTCTCTGTGCCTCGCTCTTCTCATCTGTGCCCCCCCCTCTCTCTCTCTCCCTTTCTCCATCCCCTCCTCTTTTTCCTCATCCATCCCCTCTCTCCAAGGTGATCCTGGCGGAGGTGCTATGTGACTGCAGCTCCTCTCAGGCTGTGGTGAAGGAGCTGCGTGTCAGTGCCAGCCCTCTGGAGCAGAGGAAGTTCTTGGCTGAGTCTGAACCATACA
>OMKL01044398.1:0-14305 GCA_900302295.1 Parasudis fraserbrunneri
CCTTTCATACCAGAGACATCTGAAAGACAAACAGCATGATTATTTCATATCTCTGTAAATATCAGTTGCATATAGTAATAGAGAAAGATGCCCCCAGCTGTGCTGAGTTGGCCATGGGTTTTTTGGACCATGCTTTGAACATCAATCAGAGCCTGGCACTGTGGGTAACATTCCTCTCTCGTTACATCAGTCACTGACTCCCTCCTGCCCTCCACACTCAAGCGCAGGACATGTTAATGCACTATCAAAGTCAGACAACACCAATCTGATGTGAAGATCAGCAGAGGGTGTGGGGTGGAGGAGTGGTGGTGGGCGTATGGGGGTTGGTAGATGGTAAAAGAGAGAAACAAGGAGACGGAGAGAGGGGAAAACAGAGATTTAACTTGTGTTCAAAATGTTAACACAAGCTATCTCGGATATAGGAAATTATACGTATTATTATTATACGTACATATTACTGTATCTATGAGTTATGTAAGTATTCAAAACTGGGCAGTATTATTAGTTTTTTTTTCAGTAGTGCACAGTTACTTTCAGTGTCATATTCTTGCCAAAGTGTTATATTTGCACATGTTTTAATAGCCAAGCTGTTAAGCAAATATGTAACTCATTTCCTCTTGCAGGGCACAAATCAGCAAAAGGTGTCAGCTGTGATGTCAGCCTGCTTCATCTTCTCGTGGAAATGCACATTACTTTTGGTTAACTGAGGGGAAAGAAAAAAACATTTTACTAAGATGATCTCTAAAGTGATGGATGGTGAACATGCCTCTTTGGGGAGAGCCATTTCTCTCTGCAGGAAATAATACTGCAATACATTACACTGAATGAAATATAATATGACTTATCACTTTTTTAAGTAGCTACCCCAACATCAAATCAGACTTGGCCATGCACATGCTATTACAACCACTGCAGCTTTGCTGATCAATGTCTCTAAAATGTGTATGTATGTGTGTGTGTGTGTGTGTGTGTGTGTGTGTGCGCACATCATGTGCATGCATGTGTGCATGAGGGTCTGTACCTTGGTAGTGAAAGAGAAGGGTAAGCTTGACCAGCCAGTCCTATCATTCAGTGGCACCGTTGGAAAGACGGTAAACAAAAGGAGGATGCCTTTATTATATTTTAGACAAGAGGTTATCCAGTCACTCTGAAACCTCAGATCTTTTATAAGGTCTCCTGTGCTCTTTGGGGAGAACACTATATTAATAATAATATAATAATAATAAACTTTATTTGTATAGCACCTTTCATACAAGAATTGCAGCTCAAAGTGCTTACACTGTGAGAACACTATATTGGGAATATGAGCTGCCACCAAAACAAATGGGCGGGAGAGGAGAGGATATCTGGGATACTGAGCCTCCTCTATCCTGAGACATAACATCAAGACAGTATCATTGGTAATGAAAATCAATTCACACAGATTAGCACAGCTTTGAAATGAAAGGAGTCAATCAGAGAGTGGAATGTTGTGAACCGACTTAAAACCTCAGCAGTGAGGCCGACACTTCATGCAGAGAAGTCAATCACATACATTCAATAGCGCAAGTGTGTTTAGATCCCAGCATTATGCCAATGAGGATTCTCTGTGTAGGGCTATAATGAAATAGTTAAATGACTCATCATTTCCAGCATGATATCATAGTTATTTTTTCAGGATGACTTGTGCAGATTGCTAGATTTGCATATTGGGTAATTATTTTATTGGGAAAATGCAGCACAACAGAGATCCTCATTTTGATCATCCAAGAATGTCGTAGCATAATGGAGGTGTGAAATGATTGAGATGATTTCTTCTGTAACAATTTGCCCAACAAAATTCAAGGCGAAGAAGGTAATGCACATTCCTTTTTACATAATTTTTCAATGCTTGCACTTCAGAACAGAGGTGGTCCATCAGCAGAGGGCACACATGTGGTGTCCTACCAGTCAGCACAGCTTCATTGAAAGAGACTTTATCCAATCTGTTCTGTTCAACACTAGCTGAGGGCGCAGAAAAATCAGCCCTTGAGATTTTCATTCACTTGCATTGAAGAGGAAACTTCTCAAGGATGCATTTTTATGCGCCCTGACCAATGAAACAAAAGGGATCGAACAAGCATTTTTTGACTGAGCTACTTGTCATTAATTTACTAATGTTAGCCCTGGGTTGATTACAGCAGCCCCAGGTAACAATAGTGCTAATGTTAGCCATGGGTTGATTTCAGCAGTCCCAGGTACTGATAGTGCTAAAGTTGGCCCTGGTTTGATTACCTCTTTGGTGAGAAAAACAGAAGTGCCCATCTTGGCCAAACTACTTGATGAGTCTACCAGAGAACCATGAGCAGAATATAGAGACTTCAAACTGCATGGGACACATGCAGGTCAAACACTCAAGTAAGTAATGATCAGCAGTAAAACCTATGTACCTGTCCACCTATCGAGTGTAAGAGGGGCTTCTCGGCTGTAAATAGCACAGACACCAAATCTCGTAACAGGCTCTGTGAACAAAGCCTTTTATCACTTCTTTTTATTGACTTAAATGGACCACCTTTGGCACAATTTGATCCCACTCCATATGCAGTTGTGGATAAAAGCAGGTCATTGACTGTCAACAGCCTGGGTGATGGGGAGGTAAGCCAATGACAATGATGAGAAACCTCTGTGGATATTTTAAGGTAAGATGACTGATCTTAGCATTTATTTAATGTTACTTTAATGTTATCTATACATGCCTTTTGGGCTGTATGAAGTGGTGCTATCCACTCATGTTTAAATGTCATTTAAATGTTACCCCCCCCAGATAACTTGGTGTAATTTACACGCTAGGTGCTGTCTGTCTCTTAGAGTCTCCTTTTGATGAGACTTATGTCTGTCACAACCTCTGCTTCCACCTAGCGGCAGTCTCTCGCTCTCGCTCTCTCTCTCTCTAATTGCAAGAGTGGAGTCAGGCGTGCTGGAGTGAGGCAACCAGCTGTCACCTATCATCTCATCATTTGCCCTGCTATAAAGACCCAGTCCAGTCTTCACTACTCTGCCAGATCGTAGACTCAGTTTATGCAGTCTGTTACGTTTCTAGCCTTCTAAATATTATACGTAAAGTATTCTGTCCGTATTTACCTGTGCCTAATCTCAGTTCTCCTGTGCCTGCAGCTACCCTCTGCCTGACTCCAGCTCCTGTCTCCAGCCTCCCGCCTCAGCTTGTCCTGCCTCTGTTGGCCAGCTTCCCTGTCCTGGGAGCCCTGCTCAATCGCCCACCCTGGCCCCCTGGAACTCTCCTCCCAGACCTCACCTCTGCACAACTCCAGTAAACAGCCCGGTTTGGGTTTTCACCTAACTACTGCCTCTGTGTCTGCACTTGGGTTCACCAGTTAGCCGTGACACTGTAGTCTACAGCAGTGATTCTCAACCCTTTTCAGAGGGGAATTATTGGTTCTTTGGACTGTAGCCCACTGAATTAAAATTTCTTTCAAGTTCTTTTTTGACTGCCCCCTTTTTTTTTTTTTTTTTTTTACATGCGTATAGTAAAAACGGAGTGTTTACATTTTTTTTTCATGTTTTTAAGCAATAGCCTATGTGCAATTGATTGGTCCCTTCATATTTAGGCTATTTATACTGGGTTGTTATACTACTTATACTGCTATATATTTTGGCTGTCATTTCCTAGATTTGTCTTTGCTTGTGTATCTTTGACTTGTTTACTAATTGATTGATGAGCTGTGCATTGGGGATGGTTTGTATCATATACTATAAATGTGTGTGTGAGATCACTTCCTTTCATTAGAAATGAACCTGATGAAGCACCTTTGCGAAACACGTTGATCTTTTTATTGTGTGAAACAAATGGAATAATAAAGATGTAGAATTGAAGTCAGTCCATAGTGCACATTTTCCAAGGAGTGTGCAGTTCTCTCCTCTGGATGTGACTCCTGAGAAGAAGGTTTCATTCTTTATGCTTGGCATAGAAATGACATTTCAATTCTGAAATACAGTAGTTTTCCCCAGTATTCCCATTAAGGCTATTCCCTCTAAACAGTTTCCAAATACTGATTTAACTCCCCTTTCCTTAGCTTAATCATTAGTGAGAAAATAACAGACCTGATCCCAAATCAGTGACATGTCAACAGGCAACTTCACTGTAGCCAGATCTGCATTCACGACTCCACTGGGAATCAACTGGCTAAGATGGAGAAGGTGAAAGCAATTACCAGCATTCTGAGAGGGATGGTACACATTAATCTCCTAGTTCAGAATCACTTGTACAACACCACAATATTATTTGGGAGTAAAAGCTGAACACACATTCTATCTGTATGAATGAATAAATCCAGTAACTCATTTATTGTCAGTGGGGTGGCTATACAGCTTAATGCCATCAGATTTTAGTTTGTGTTAATTTAGAGGAGTGGCATTAGTGGATTCCTAAACTGAGCGACATTCCCTTTAATGAACAGTGATACTGTAACACTTTGATTTTTATTAGTTATTTAGTAGGCTACCACCCTTGCTGTCTCATTATGTCTGCTACTTTCTGCTTCTGTATTGGCTGTAGATGCTCATTATGACATGGTTAAGGCTAACTGAAGTTCAAGCTGGCATGCTAGCAAAATGAGTATATTTTTCCATACTAAAAGTATATATTTTTTTAGTATAAGTGTGTTAAAGGTATGTTTCTACCCATATATACTTTTTTGAGAGTATACTTGCAATGTATTTTTGGTACTAATTATGTGCTTTCATGTAATAATTCAAAGCAGATGATTTGTATGATAGTCATTAATATGATGAAAGTGTAATCCAAGTAGTCTACACACTATTTACCAAACTTAAGTTGTACTTCATGTACTATTTTGGTAAGCAAAAGTAACCAAAAATACATCAAAAGTATAATTTCAATACATCTTAAGTACAACTTAAGTGGTTTCAATTTTAGTATACTCTCTCTGCCAAGAGAGGTCTGGAGAAATACATATATACATATACATATACAAATACTATAATAGGTTACTGTAGCTATATATATATATATATATATATATATAGCTATATAGTAACCTATTATACTGTGGATTTCTCCAGACTTCTCTTAGCAGAGCCTGGTGTGTGGCCAGCAATAGCAACCAATTCCCACTGTTTTCATATTATTGATGTAAAGCACTTTGAGCTACAATCCTTGTATGAAATGTGCTATACATATAAAGTTTTATTATTATTATTATTATCCCTACTCAGCTCCAACCCACACGTCAGACCAAAACAAAAATGTAAACAAAGTGCAATACCAAGCAGGACTCTTTTGCCATTAGTAGGCACTAACCAACCACAGATAATATAACCTTTAGAGATCATTGCACAGAGAATTTAACACATCAAATATCCTATTTTTAGAATTGTACTTACTTACCCAATATGAATTTGGAGGCAGCCTACTGTCCGCAAATTCATTTAAAAAAAATAGAATAAAAAAAAAAATTAAACTTTTTTTAGCAAGTATACGCCTATGTTTTTTCTCTGACCGACCTATGCAAAAATTCAACATTAAGGCAAAGGCAACTCCACTGGGTGGCGACAAAGCATTACAGCTGTTTGATCAAGCCCCGTAGGTACTTCTTAAGCAGAAACTCAAATCGAGCGTACCTGTTTCACTTGGAACGCCCCCCCTAGAAGGAAGGATGTGGGTGTATCCGTGTAGCATTCTCTTTGGCATTCTCCACTGACCTGACCTGGAGTCAGTTTTGGATTTCCCCATGTAATTGATAAGGTGGGCATTGGGGCAGGGAAGCTGACTCTAGGACAACAAGGGGGCAACCTCAGCCCGGAAGCAAGTGCATTTTGCCAGTGCGAGCTAGCTAACTCTGTAACGTACTGACATTTCTAGATAGGGGTGAAATAGAAAGTTCACATAATAGAAAATCTGAACGTAATAAAAGCTAAAATCATTGGCTAAGTTAGCGTTCGCATTCAGCGATGGACAAGCTTCGTCGTGTGCTAAGCGGTCGAGAGGAAAATGAAGAGTTGGGTCTCACTGCCCAGGTAAAACTGACATAGTTGACGCTAACGTTAGCCAGTAGTAGCTAAAGTTATAGATAACTAACGTAACATCAACAAGCTAACGTATTAACTAACGTTAACTAATATGAATTGAAGTTAAGTTGTAGCTACTTTCTTGTCGCTGTTGCATCCGTAGTCGTTTAAAATAGCTGAACTGACGTTACGTTAACGTTTTGAAAACAATCAGAGCTAGCGTACGCTAACTAACGCTAGCCTGCGCTAATTTGTCTAAAAAAGTTCACGTTAACCACACGAACTTGAGCTAATCTCGTACCCAGAACTAAGCCAAACCAGCTTGCCAAGTTAACTAAAGTCACCAGACCTGTCGTGAACTTATCTTTGCGTCTCATTTCAGTGTCTCAACGTTAGCTGTTTATGTCAATAGATAGCCTAATCAATTGCGTTTGTATACTGCCACTTTTTACATGCTTTCATGAGGAGAAGGAGCAATTGAGGTAAGGCGTTGACTTGGACATCATGATTTGTTGTCAGCATAGTTAAAATTTTTATCAGCATAGCTAGCTATTAACTTTGCTTGAATTCTAGGCCTAACTAGAGACGTTTCCTTATTTTCTGTATATTTTGCCTAACTTTGCATCAATCACTGACTTAGGCTTGAATGTAACGTTAGATCATCTCATGAAATTGGCATGGATAAGCCTGTTGAGGTTTGGTCTGTCTTTCTGTCTGACTGTCTATTCGTATGAGTGTGAGAGAAAGGGAAAGAATGGAATTACATCCTCTTGGCATGGGTGACCATGGTAAAATAGGAAGCCCACAGGTTTTTGTGTGGGTAATTAGGCGTCTTGTCTTGTGACATCCTCCCATTGTTCTTGCCAGGTCCTTGATGCCTCCACTCTCAGCTACAGCACCAGGGTGAAGTGGTTTGTCATATGCTTTGCTGCAGGCGTCCTGTGCTCCATATTTGTGAGTGTTTGTGCTTTTCAAGGTGACCATATTGGTTCTAAATGTAACCCATTCTCACACTGCAATGTAGTGCAGTGCCATTATGAGGCCATGTTTGCCACAGGTTCTTTGGTTATTTATGGTGGTGGAAAGTAGGGCTGTCTTCGACCCAAGAAATTCTTAGTCGACTAATAGCCATAGATTTTGTCAACTCATCGATTAGTTGATTTAATAGACAAATCTCTAAAAATGGGTTTCCCACACTTTAAATCTAGTGCTTGCTGACCAGAGACGTGCTTATCATTTTTCAGGAAATGACTAAGCATGGGGGAGGGGGGTGGTAATATGTAGGGTGGGTAAGATGTATGCAGTAATGGAAATGACATGCAACACAAGAAGCACTGTGTTAATAGGTTGTTGTCAGTTTAAATCTATTTGGGATGAGCTTCTCCAAGAATATGCTGGGCCGCCACAATGAAATCTACGGGAAACGCTGTCATGCTAGCATGATAACAACAACAACAACAACAACAGAACTACAACCAAATTCATATAGATGGCATATACATGAATTAGATCTTAAAATGAATGTGTGTCAGCAGGCAAAGATAGATGGTAAGGTTGAACTGAACCTTGTGTTGACTATCCAGCTATCCTATATCTGCTGCTCAGATGGATGGGTGGGCAAACAGGTCATTAGGCTGTAGGAAATCTGGATCAATAGCTGATAAAAAGGAAGAATAAATTCAATCAACACAGAATGTCTTGCATATATAACCCTGGCTTCCTCTCAATCCTCAGTGACATTTCATTAGGCTTGTTTTAGTCAAGTCGACTAATTTTATGTTCAGAAAAAAAGAAGAAGGAAGCTAATTTGTTGCTGCAATAAATTAATAATGTGATCACGATTACATGAGAGAGACAGTAGACATTATTTTGTATGATTGCGATCATTGCTTTACTTTCACTCTTCCATATTAACTTTTCAAATAAAAGCAAGTAGGCCTATGTTTGGAAATTGGTCAAAATGTAGGCCATATCCTGTCACCAACGAGGTCATTATATTCAGATCAAGCTGCCCATTGAATAGCTTACATCCCTGTGCAGAACAGGTTGTGGAGAGGTTAGATGCTGCTTCAGTGTGTGCACAAATCCTTTACTGATGCTCATTTATGTCATCATTGCAACGTAATGCAAAGAGCAACATGGATCTCATTGTAAAGCCACATATGACTTCACCAATCTGGACACATGTTGGATTTAAGTCGAATGAGACAAATCATTTGTCAGATAATAGTCGTCATTATAAAATGTCAGCCCTACTTCTCATTTCATCCTTGAAATAAACTGTCAGGGCAGTTTTATAAACACTTCAGAGATTAGAAACAGCTAGACTTGTTGACACAGATGACAGTTGCTGATAACAGCCTAAAGCCACTGTGTACTGATAATGCACACTGACACACAGGCCCAAACCCTACCACAGGCTGTGTTGTATAGGTCTGTGTAGTGTTCCAAAAGCCTGCTCTCACCGCTCTCACAATATTGGTCCTCAGTGCCATGTGTTTGCTCACAGTCTACCACATCGAGGTAGATCTTAAGGCTGCCCCCATAACCTTTCCTAAAAAAATCCAGTATTATTTGATTGTCATCCTCTAGCTTAAGTGTTTACAGAGAAAGCTTTATGGAGATCGGACACCAGAGGGAGCCCATATCCTTTCTGTTAAAACTAGAGTCACATTTTCAGAATTAATGGAAAGCCCACACAATTTGTCATCCACTTGCTGCAGTTCAAAAATAAAGTAATAAAAGAAGTTTCTAATTATCTTTGAATGATTCGTTACCTTATCCTCTATCAATGTCTGGCTTAGGGCTGTCCCGATTACAATTTTTTGGGCTTTGAAGCTTCAGTAGTAATTATCATTGAATAATCAAGGCTTCATTCTTCTCACAAGTTTCAATGTGGTGGATAAATGACAGCTGTGGGGTAGACAGGTTTTCTGAAAGTCCACATGATGTCATTGTCTGAGAGGAACTGATGCTCAAAATAAATATTGGATTATTTTTTCTATAAGCTATTTATTATTCTGATGGAGGCACATTTTGGAGGGGTAAAAAAAACAACAACAAAAACAAAGCATTTGAATTGTGATTTTTGACATCGATTACCATGGCAGCGATTGAGGCTTCGAAGCATTCCGATCAGCCCTAGTCTGGCTACATTATTTTGCTGACCTGACAATGAGAACTCTTGTTTGTTGTCTTACCAGGGCACAGCACTGCTCTTCTTGCCTGTTGGAGGCATGAAACTTTTCGCCGTCTTCTTCACATTAGGGAATCTTGCAGCTCTTGCCAGGTAAGGCCTTATAGTAAAGCTCCTACATGGGAATCAAAGCTGGGATGTTCACTGCCTTTCCTATCATCATAATGCATTACCTTAAACAAGGAATGCACCCATACTGGTATGGGACACTGGGTTGATACCAGGGGTGTCTGAGAATTTCCCCTATACTAAAATCAACACCAAGAATCACGTGTAACATGTCAGAAATCAATGTAAAGTGACTTGGGGACATAGAAGCATGTCAGATCTCTCAAATGGAGAAACGTGTATTCAAGTATTTCAATCATTTTTGTCCAGTGACCCAGAACTAATGGTGTATGTCTGTGTTGTTCAGAACAAGCGCTGGAATTAACTGATACTCTTTATCGTCTGACACAAACTGTAGGACTCTTGAGTCAGTATCGGCAGGGAATAAATGGTGTCTGTGTATCCCTGCCTTTTGTAGGCGTCATCAGCATTATGGCTTATGTATAATGTGCTACAGAGGTCGTGGACACGCTACTAGGGGGTTCATGGCAGTCGCAGCACATAATTGTGATTTGTTAATTTGAGAATCGCAGTGGGCTTAAACCTGGGGTAGGCAACTTTGGAGAAATGAGCGAGCGAGTGAGCTTAACTGTCCAGCAGAAATGGAGCAAGCCCGGCACACAGGGCCGGGAAAAAATATCGAAAAAACCTATATCGAATTGTTTTATTTGAATTTAATTGATTCTTAAAATCCCAAGCTTGATCTTTTAATCTATGCTTTTTAACAGTGGATGAGAAACGTTATTTCTAGTGCGTCTCCTTTCCTGCAGATGTCTCTTGCGCTGAGTTTCTGCTGAACTACGACGGAAACTTGGTTCACTAAATTACACCTTTTGACAACAATGGCTGGTGATAGCCCCCTGAAACCAGCGCCATCAAGCCTCATTGAATCAATATCAAATTGAATCAGGTAAACAGTGCCGATGCCCAACCCCACAGGCACCATGCGCTATGCACGCACAACAAAGGTTTCCCACAGTCTCCCAGAGGCACCATCACTGTCGCACTAGATTTTTCCTAAATTGATTAAGAAAATAATTTCCCGGCCTCTGATCGGCAGGCGGTTTTGAACGGCGTGGGTACTCTTCGATGAGGAACATGGTGGTGGTGTTAGTTTTCTGACGTGACCCCAGGAACATCGCTCGGCAGGCCAGAAAATCCCTGATTGGTTGTTAAAGTGGAACATCACAGAAATTAAGAGTTCCAATGTGTTTCCATGGCCTATGTAAGTTCAGTCAATATTTTTGAACATGCGCTACTCTGTCCCAAAGCCAGAGAACAGAGAAGTAAGATTCACACTTGTGCAGTTGGGCCTACTACAGTTGAAAATAGTCGAGGAAATGGCGTCTGTGGTTCACTAGAGGTCTGCTGGATGACCTCACCCGGCAGAGCTAACGTCAGTGAGTCCAATGACGCAACAACAGCCCTGAGCAAAAGTCATTCAGCAGCAGCAGTGCAGGAGCAGAGTGGGTGTCATTCCCACTGTTCACCACTTAGAGCCTGCGTCACCACAGGCACCACTCATGTTTCTTATGGTAACCACAGCTGCCCTGCCCACTCAGCTGAGCACAGCGCTGAAAATATGCGTTGTTTGTGCCTCTGACGTTTTTTTAAGTATTCCAACGTCAAACTCGCCTCTCCGAATGTGTCATCGTCGGTACGCAAGCTCAACGCCATCATTCCAATTGTAACACCTCGCTTGGCGGCAAAGTAGTGAATGTGTGTTTGGAGCAAAGATGGGTAAATTTGGGGGTGTTGGCAGAAGAAAAAATGTGTGTTGTCACTCCACACTACACTGTGCGTGTTGGTGTGTGTGTGAGAGAGTGCTCACTCTAAAACCCACACAGGCTATAAAGCCAACTCAAATGGTGTCATGCCCGAATTACACTGAATATTAGAAACCTAATGTTGGGATAGTATGCATAAATTTTGTAGCAAAAGAGTTTTCCAGAGTTCAACAAAGTAATAAAATAAATCATTAGAATTTTCCAGTGATTAAATAGGGGTGCAAAATGTTGGGAATATTCAAAGGTGGAAACTTTCCATGGGAATTAATGGGAATATAGGGGTTATTTGCAAAGGCTATGCATATGCTGATGGAAACATATACCTTGTACCTTATAATTGCAAACCTTTCTAATAGAAGTAAAGAAAATCAACAATTTAGTTATCAATTGAACTTTAATTAAATGAGTTGACTCTTTGTATTATATATTGTATTGGAGTGCTCTGCACATGTGATGGGAGAATGCACTGTGCATTCAGAGGGTTGTAATTCTGCTGAACTCCCATTAGATGTGATGCTGCAAAGTCGGTCTAAAGTCACTCTGCCGCCATCTTGATAACGGGGACCAGACCAGACCAGACCCCTATCTCTTTAGCCCTTTTTAAATGCTAAACAGAGATCCCACAATATTGCCATAAAGAAGACCCTTTATTATGCCGGCTTTGCTTTTTTACACTGAACCAAACAAAGCCGGCATAATGCCGCCCCCCGTGTGTGATTTCCGATGACATGCCAGCATTCCGGAATCGGAGGCGTACTGAATGCACAGTGCAGAGTTGCAATTCAACTGAATTTCCATTAAATGGGGTTATTTGAACTAAAACATTCCACAAGACCTAGTGTTGCCTTATTATGTGTATTTCCACCCAAAAAATAAGTTCACTATTATAAGCAAAACATTTTTTTATTGAAATTGGCAAAAACGCTAAAATTCCAGAGCTGTGTATAGTGATAAATAATACATGCATATTGGATTTTCACAAGGGTCCCAAAATCATGGAACGCCTCCCTTCAGGCATGACAGGCATGGTTTCATAGATTGTTTGGAGATGTAATGACTGACCTATGTTTTTTCTGTCTTGTCACCCAAAGCACTTGTTTCCTTATGGGACCATTAAAACAACTGAAGCGCATGTTTGAACCAACCAGACTGATAGCCACCATTGTTATGCTGGTATGTATATATTTATATATATTTTTTTATGCGAAGCACCTCATAGATTGGCAATGACTCACTCACAGACTCACTCATGGACTCATTCACTGACTCACTCAATCATTCATTCATTCATTCATTCATTCATTCATTGTATGTGCCCTATTGTTACGGTGTGTGTTGCCTGGTTGCTAGGGTCCAAAGCAAGCTTAGCTTTATGTGTCACTCATTCTATAGATAGAGTGGAAAAGACCCAGCGCTGGTGGTTGCCCTGACTGTAGCATACAGGTTTCAACATTTGCTAAGTTCCCGCACATGTCATCAGTCGTGACATTTGACAACATTATTGACACTTTGTAAGTTGCGTGACTAATTGTAAATGTGACGCACTGGAAGCACATAGAATCTGCCTTATTGTGAAAGCTGTATGCTGTAAATGAATGGTCAAAATAACTCTGGAACCAGGGAGCGGTCACGAGCTCTCTGCTCTGTAAGCCCTCTGTGAAGCAAGGCACATACACCGGCATCACCATTTACCCACTCCTTAGATGGAACAGTGTCTGTAGTCTACTGACTTTAGAAGTATTAGGTCGTAAGCAATTAAAGATTTGGAACTCCTCAGGAGACCACAGGGTATTAAAGGATTCAGCAGATAATGGGTGATTTCGACAACACATTGTAGCTTAGCACTGAATACCTTTTTTGATTGATCCCTTTCTTTTCCTGCAAAGATTCTTAGGAAATCAATATACACATCTAAATAAAACGAGAAATACTGCAGGAGTTTTATATTTTTCTGCAAGCTTGCAAAATGTTTACTTTGTTTCCTCTCTTCCCCAGCTCTGCCTTATCTTGACACTTTGTGCAGTGTTTTGGGTAAGTAAACCAGATGCCTACACAGGCTGAAACCATTAAAGGGATAGTTCGGATATTTGGACATTAAGTTGTATGAAATACTTGCCAGCAGTGTAGTGGATGCAAAGCTATTAGCTTACGTACCGAGTCACGTGGTCTGAGTTCTGGCCGGTTTCCGAGTGAACTGGAAAGCAGACGGGGGCTTGAAACCAAAAAGTTTTAATCCACACCACAACATGCAGGCAAAAGGGTTACCTTTTTAACACAAAATCATCATCATCCTCCAGCACTTTGGATTCTGCTCTCACTTGGCACTATTTTTTCCTTGAAAACAGCCGGTGTATTACTATGTGCTGGAGCCGTTTCACAGGTGACACGGCCTATCAGCTGTTTCACAATTCTGGACGATGATGATTTTGTGTCAGAAATAGGTAACCCTCTTACCTGCATGTTGTGGTGTGGATTAAAACTTTTTGGTTTCAAGACCCCGTTTCTGCCATTTGCTGCCTGCCTAAAGCTTCCCGGTTCGCTCGGAATCCGGCCAGGACGCCACCAATGGGACTCAGTAAGTAAGCTAATAGCAACCGAACTATCCATCTATGGCTTGTTATGTTTATGTAACATTTTGAGAAATTGTAATATTGTGTACTTTTTGTGTTTCACAGTGGAACAGAAAGGGGCTGGCTATCATATTCTGTATTCTGCAGTTCTTGGCAATGACATGGTAAGTGTCACTTGTCACTCTCACCCAGATCTCCATCGTAGTATAGCTGGCAAGCAGCTCTTTTGGCAGTCCTACCGATTCAGATGAAGACACATTCACATAATGGGGATATGGCTCTTTCTCCAGCTGCTTCAGCTTGCCGTAAGTGTCTATGAGCTGAGTTGACTTAGCTGGCGGTGGTGTGAGCTTAGCTGACTTAATGGGACTGGAGCATGTGCTCGTTTAAATCCTGTAAATGGTAAACTTGGAGAAAGTTCCTGTCACACTGCACACTGGAAAGAGCTCTGCTCCACTTTGCTTCAAGGGTTTGACTTATATTTACAGCAACATATCTATCTATCCGTCTTTCTGTCAATCTCTCTCTCTCTCTGTGAGTACTTTATTTTGAGTGCTCGCTAATACTGAGTATCAAAATGAGTACTTCGTTTGATATTGACTATTTCTGACAGCTGTTTTATTCTGATGAAAATTGTGGAG
>OMKL01044399.1:14509-30938 GCA_900302295.1 Parasudis fraserbrunneri
CTTTGATAGGTGTTATCATGATACTTTCCCACTGCTGAGTAGAGCTCCCGATAGGTATTATCATGATACTTTCCCACTGCTGAGTAGAGCTGTGATAGGTGTTATCATGATACTTTCCCACTGCTGAGTAGAGCTTTGATAGGTGTTATCATGATACTTGGGCCATGACATGATACTGTTGTGATTCTTAATTTAAATGGGTTTCTCCCGTTTTTCAACTCTTTCTCCCATTGTTTGGTCATTTGTCTCATTAATCTCCCATTTTTCCCCATAGAAAAGTTTTGAATTGAGTGTACCATAGTGACACGAAGCTGGTTCGAAGCCTCAGAAAATGTCCCTCTTTTTCACAGTCTAATGTTGGCAGGTATGAATATGTTATGATTTATCACTGCACTATATTTGACCACAGTAAAAAGCAAACGATATTCACTGGGACAATAAAATGTAAAAAGTTAATATTTTATTTTACCACAGTAAAAACCTGAAATAACTTTCCTTGGGACAATAAAACGTCAAAATCAATTGTACTTATGAGTAAAAATGCATGAAACAATAAGGCTACTAGATGAAATTCAAAGCCTTTGAAGCAGTCTTTCCAAGATTATTTTTCGCATTTTCAAGAACATTTCATTTGACATCTTTATAATTAAAATAGCACCTTCAAATATCATGATCCATGTGCATATACATATACATATCCTTGGGTAAAGTATCAAGATATCATACCTTACCCCCCACCCCAACCTTCCACCATCACAAACAATAACCTGTGTGAAATACTGCTCATGTCATTTTCCTGTCTTTCTGATCCCTCAGTTCTTCCATTTCTTCTCACGGGCATTCCCCCCAACCGAGGGTCAGTTCAACGGCCGTGTGCGGTGGAAGGGGAGCCCGGCGCGTGGCGAAGCCTCCATCGCTCTGGTCAACGCCACACTGAGCGATAACGGCACCTACACCTGTTCAGTCAGAAACCCCCCAGATGTCCACGGGTCCCCGACCTCACACACGGTTCTCACCGTCACACCCAAGGGTAAGACTTCGCCAGGCCAGGCACAGACACGCAGACATGCGCGATTCGTTTCTGGTTAACTGATCATTAATTTGCCCCCCTTATAAGTAAAGTGTTCTCTCATGTGTTTGTGCACATAATGCACACACCTAAGCATGCAAGCATACTTGTACATGCCTAAAGTAATAAACACACACTCAGAGCTCCTAAATGTACTCATCTATCTATCTATCTATCTATCTATCTATCTATCTATCTATCTATCTATCTATCTATCTATCTGAAGACATGTAGTCATGGGTGTGGCAATTGTTGATCCTCTCTCTCCTCTTCAGCGGCCAGTGTAAGGTTCTCTGATGTGGCCGTCCTCCTCGCCTTCATCCTCATCCCCTCCGCCCTCATCACCCTGGGTCTGATTGGACGCATGTTCTGCCCCCTGAAGCAGCACAGCCAATCGAAGGCCTACAGGTCGCCCATAGAGGTCACCGAGGGGTCAGTGGATTTATTCAACCAATCAGTGCTCAGGGTCTCCAGGGGGTGATAGTTGTTGTAGGCTTTGATAGTTACAGCTGTGGCTATAGGTAACACCACAAAACAACATGCATCCCCTTCAGTAGAGCTAAATATATTTACGGTTTCCGATCAAAATGACATCATGAATCCTAGGGCAATATATTTTAAAACTGATTACAGTTGGGGGATGGCTCTCTGTCTTAAAAAAATTGCCCTAGGATTGATTATATCATTTTGACAGTGACTTTGGATACCGGAAATATCCACGCTGCGTTGCCATTTCCAATCAGTAGTACTGACACACAAACATTCATCTAAGTCTCTCCTAAATTAGATGTGGGATGTTGTATTCAGTGTTGCCTTCCTTGAAACAAGGTTTACGTCAGGGGTTTGATTTTATCTGCGTCTACCTGTCCTACAGAAAGCTGCTCTCACTCAGCTTTGAGACGAGCCCTAGACTCATTTCAAGCTAGGTTATGGAGGTTGGTCTCCAGTCTCATAATATCAGTTCCTTTTTATTTTTTATTTTTTTAGAGCACTGTACAATAAAACGGTTATTCAGTTATGGTTAATCCTGGGTCTCCAATTCATATGGCTATTAGAGATCATAATTGCTCTTTTAGCTTCTGTATGGTTTAGCCTAAAACTGTTAAACCACCCCTACATATCCATAATACATGCTGTAGGCTAATACAGTAACAGTAGCGTAGCTAACGGGGTCAGAAACATGTAAACAAGCACAATGCAGCTGTTCTCCGTGTGCTTCCTTGGCAGGGAAAGTTACATATTAACCATATTACTCTGCTTGTAGCTGTTCCAGTTGAGTTCACACTGCATACTTATGAAATAGGGGCCACGATTATTGTCTGTAAAATGCCTGGCTGTAGAACCATCTAGACCACTTTTATCTCTCCTTATCTCTCCAGTTTTTCACTGTCATTGACAGATCTTAAAGCCCAGATTTTTCTTTTACTGTATAAGTATGGGGTATATTCACATACAATCTTGAGGAAAATACATAAATACATTTATAAATACATATATTTTCAACTTTCTTAACTGATTATAAATTGAATATACAAAGTATCTGTTTTACTCTGGTGTTTACAAACATTACCAACTTAAACAAATCTTTTACAGCCACAAGACAGTGACTGCAATGGAAAACTCAAATGTACATGTCAATCAACTAGAGAATACATGTCTTCATTGTTATGCCTCCATGACGGTGCAGCCTCCATTGAAAAATAATGGCCATGTTGGATTTTTAAGTGGCTAATGTTCTTTTTCAGCAAAACGGACCCAAAAGAACCTTCATGATAAATGCGATGCTTATAGCCACATGTGAACTATTCTTTTCTTATCTGCTTGGCTATTAAGCAAAAGCCATTACAACCTTGTAGCCTTTGTTCAAGACTCAAGCTGATGACACTTGCCTCCCATGGAGTTGTGTCTTGTGATTTTATGCTGAGCTGGGGTGAATAATATTCCCTCCCCCGATCTGGTTTTGGAAGGTTTTTAATAGGCAAAATAGAAAGCACTCTGTAACTTTTTAAAGCATAATTTCGGAATTTTGGACCTCTAACCCTTTTTCACGATGATCGATGATATTGTTGGAAGGGTAGTCCTTTCTCAGCACAATCCATGCTGTGCTTCTTACTGAATACCAAGTTTCAGCTTAGTTAGCCATAAAACTAAAGTAAAGTTAATGGGGTAACCATAAACGTACTTGAAAACAAACTTTTTTGCTTTGGGTGCACTGTGAAATAGGTGTCATTTTTTGTACAGACTGAGGAGTGGCCCCAGTACTTTACATTAGTTTTGTGGCTAATTAGCCTGAGCTCTGGGTATCCAGTAGGTACAATAGCATAGATTGTGCTGAGAAAGGACTTACCCTTTAACAAACATACAGTACATATGACAAAATTGGGATTTTCTCTGTCGCTAACCCACTTTATTGTCTATTCTGTGTACAACAGGGAGGAGTATGGCGTAAAGCCGATGAAGGCCAAAGAGAAGAGCGTCACATGCTGTGACCTATATATGATGGTACAGTACTGTACAATACATTATACCACACAGTGTTACTGCACTTTCAGCCCATTAATAACTCAGAACAACATGTCTGCCAGATCTGTTTCACATGCTAAATTTTACATGCCATCTTCGTCCGACAATATGACTTGAGTGTTTATCAAATATTGATAGTCGTATGTCGCATGTGTCTGCCTTTGTGCATGCCCGTCTGTCTGTCTGGATGTCTCAATAGGCTGTCTGGTTATTCTCTGTGTCTGTATGTCTATTTGTCGATGTGGGCATTTGTGTGACTAGTTTTGTGTCTGACTGGCTGACTACTTGTGTATTGGTCTGTCTGTGTGGCCTATGTGTGTGTCTGTCTGTCTGTGTCTGCAAATATCTGTGACTGTCTCTTTGTCTATCTATTTGGGCATGTGTGTTTGTGTTTGTCTGTCTGTCTGTCTATCTATCTGTCTATCTGTCTGTCTGTCTGCATACATATGTGTATCTGCGTCTCTGTCTCTGTCCGTGTGTGTCTGTCTAACTGACTGTCTCTCTGTGTGTCCAGGACTCAGACATGGAGGAGGAATACTACAACCTCAAACAGAGGCCCTCGAGGGACGAGGCTTTTGCTGAGTCCCAGTGCTAGAGACCCCTGCTGGTTGGCAGTTGTAACTACAACAGGTGGCCCAGCAGCCTTTCAGTGAGGAGTGGTTGACTGGAATTCCACCCCAGTTCAAATTATTTCTCCACTCTCACACCCACTCACTCACTCACTCACTCACTCACTCACTCACTCTTCCCCATGAAGTTAAATGTAATGGACTGGCTGATAGTGGTGTCTTTTTACATCTAGCCAATCCCAAGTTTACATCTACATCTCAGTCATCACATTGAACTTGAGGGGAAACATATGTCTTAGACATTCGCTTGAAACATCCACATCTACAATCACCTGCATTTCTCAGGCCATCTTCTAAACCATCCCAGTGCTTTTAAGTCGGTGAGGAGGAGTGAAGGAGTAGTGAGTCATTTGGAGACTTAAGATACACTTGACCTGAAAGGTTGCACTCTGGATAATATCTTTCATCAGAGTCTGTACTGTCCTCCCTATTCATTCTGTTTGTGTAGGCCCACAACTGGTACCATTCGGTCCACTGATGCGTGCGTGCACACACACACACACACACACACACACACACACACACACACATATATGCACACTTGCACATGCCACATAAACAAGTACTTTGATATAATTAATTTAAACCTGTCACTTTAGAATGTGTTATTGTGAAGGAGATATATGTAGAGGTAGTTCTATATTTGCCTAAGTTATTGACTTCTTCCTTTGAAGATGAAATCTCTTCATGTTTCTGTTGCGGTATGCAGGTGCATTTCTGTCAGACCCTTTATTTAGAATGTTTTGTTTTATATATATATATATATATATATGTATATGTATATATAAATTGTGTTTCTTATTTTTTTGTTGTTGCATTTATGATCACTATTCTGTCTTTAATTTGATTCAGATTTGTTCATTTTCAATAGATTGTAGGTGCTGTGTTATGATGTCGGCACTATCAATGAACTGTAACCAAGTGTTGCCTATTTTCATATCTAATTTCGTGTTCAGATTCAAGTCTGTACGGGGGGAGACCGTAGATGTGAGTTTCTCATGCTTTTGGGTTGTATGACTTCGGTTCCATCGATAATATGATGGTTTGTTATTTTACAGTGTGTGATACACATGTGAATCTTGAATGTGGATGTATGACTTTTTGTTGAATGAGTTTATTTTGCGAACCTTTATGTCATAATTATGCCCAAATAAATGGTATATGGACAGATCCATTTGCACTTTAAGCTACTCTCTATCGCTGTAGTGTAATGTAACCATGAACCTCTCCAATCCTAGAGCAAAGTCATGCTTCGTCATTGGCTCACATAGCCAGTTTGTAGTTCAAATTGATAGCGTATAAGGGGATTAATTTCACTTTTCAACGTTTTCTTTGGTGTTTGTAAAGGTGAATGTTGTCTTGAAGAAAAACTAAGATAGCCGAGAATGAATAGACACTTACACTGGATTCAGTTCAGTCATTTAATGAGCACTAGCTCGGGTCGTTGAAAGCGCACACACAGAATGACAAACTGTACATAGTCCAGTCAGTCCTTTTTATACAGTTACAGGACATCTTGTCCTAACTTGTTCCTAACCTTTTTCTAGGAAGACAGCTGGACGTTAACCTTTTCCTATTTTGTACAGAAGCTCAGCATAGTGTTGTGGTTGACTCTTCTAACCTTTGACCCTTGGTTCCTTAAGCAACTCCAGAGAAAATACATATATCAAGTGTCAGCATGAACATACTGTAGAGGGAAACATGAACATAATAGATGGAACCTAGAAAACACAGAACATCAGTGTGTTCATGAATGCCTCTGTGTTTCACTATTCATGAATACTCTTGAATTTTCCTTTACATTTTCTTTTATATACCCCTGAGGATAGTCTGTAATCTCAAATATCCACTAGCATTCCCTATTAAACCAATTCCCATGGTGTCTTTCTCTACACAGTGATGGGATTCCAGAGTTGCAAAAAGCCCCAATAATAACCTCACTAATGAAACACATCTAGTAACACATAATTTTTTAAACCCATAGTCCTCATTCTGTCTCATTGCTGTTCTACTTCATATTCAGCCCAATTTACAATACCCTCCTCTAACTTTTAATAATTCACACATCCACTACGGTGAAACAATTATCATTTCTATCTCGCCCGAACTACCATGGCAACAGCTTTCTTATGTCAGCCTAGTGTTATACAGATCCAGCCACTCGGACTGCATGGGAAATATATCCCGCATGGACTGTACTGTGTGTGTGTGTGTGTGTGTGTGTGTCAAATAGGAATCTACCCTGGCCAGGAGATATTTGGGCTTATACCATCTCAGGTTTCGCTACATAGCAGTTATCATTACCAACTTAGTCTGACTATCTCTAACGACACCCCTGTACTCATAAAATGACTTCACTTCACACTAATGTATTAGTTTTAAGTGATTAGTGTGAAGTACATTTATATGAAAATGAGGATACATTTGCTCATGCTCATCTTTAATATCCTGCATATTATGATGAATTTGTTGTAGAAAATCATTGCTTTCAAAATCAATTTCAATGCTTCGTTCATTTATCGATTTATCATCATGTGCATGTCAATTATGTGTGTACCTGTTAGTTCAGCCAAATGTAAAAGTTTGAAGGTTGCCACCCCAGATATTAAGTCTCTGATAAAAATCCTTCCCTCTCCTTCTGCCAGCCTGCGCTGTGTGATAGCAAAATAGAAAAGGGTGGTGGACATTGTGGAAAACTTACACTGGATTGTTAAAGAAATCCTGAGAAATAATTTTTAATAAAACTAATTTTTTTGCAGATTGATTAACTCCTTCCTCTCTCACCGTACTTACTGTAGGGTCTGTGTAAAAATTTGAAAAATACCTGTGTACATGTGTTTGTGTGTGCATGTCAGATATAAGCATCGTGCCCCAATTCAAGAGCATGCACCTGGTCCTCTTTGGTGAAATCGTTGATGGGTAAACCTTTGATCTTCATCCTTCACATCATCTTCCTCTGCCGCTTTGGATCTCTGCTGCCTGCCGTGGCCGCTCTGACTCATGGTCCTGACGTACTCCTGCACCTGGGTGTTGGTGAGGAGCTTGAAGCCTCCATGCTCTCTTAATGGATTAATGGATCCATGGGTTCATGGTTGTCCAAAGTGAAAGGTCCACTGGGTATGGCAAACTGGACGGGACGCTACAGATCTTTGCACAATGCTTTCGTGAATATGTGCTCAGTTGCCTGCGGCCTTGCTGCATAACTTGAGGTGAATGCTTAACTGTCCTTCGCAGGCTGCACCGAAGTGGGGGCCAGGATGGTGGAGGGTATATCTTTGACATGGAAGGAGTATCTCAGGCTGAGGTTTGGACAGAAGTGGTACGTAGGACTTGGTAATACCATTGAAGGTCTACTGTGGCTGTGGAGGCTTTGGACCATTAGAGCCGTGTTTTTGAGGTGGGGAAACTTGTGGCTCTGGGTGTTTGCCCAGTATTGCTTGAGGATTCACAGTCTTGCAGCTGTGCTTTTGCTGTGAAGCGGCTTGGGGCCCCCGGGTGCTTGTTCTGGAGACTTGGAGGCATCTGAGCCTTAGGTTGCTTTAGGTGTTTGTCCTGGGTGGGTGGAGGTGGTGGTGTCTGGGGGCGATGGGGACCCCTGGCATCTTGCACCCTAACACAGAGCTCCATGTTTGTGGCCTGGCCTGCTCTGTGTGCTTAGACTTCTGACTGGAGAGGGTGATATAGAGGATAGGTTTGGCCGACACAGGGCGATGGAGGACCTTATTCCTCAATAACCACTCACACACTGCCCTCTCGCTGTGCGTTATAGCCACCTTTGTGGTCACATAGTATTTTCTGGCTGCAACAAGATGCAGAGACACAGAGGCTGTTGATCAGAAGTAACAAGTTATCTCCAAAGAGTTCTATTATAGCATATTGGTAATCCAAAATGTTACTTTACAACTAAAACTTCTTACAGAATGTACCTGCTAAATACCATTTAATAATACATGACGGCTCCACTGCTGCAAGTGCCAGAATATTACATTTACAATCAGCACTGAAGACAATTCGTTAATTGTTAGCTCTCATACTCACCTGCTTGCTCTGGGGACATGGTGGTGACTGACAAAGGACAAGCATGCTGGGAAGACATAGCCCTGTTCTTTGACCTCTTAATTCCACTGCTACAGATCTTTAGGATGGAGGAACCCACCTGTGCCGTGCATGTGCTCCCTGCCTGGACGTTACCTTGGGTGCTCTTTGTCTTGGATGAGCCAACTTCATCTCCAGGAAATGGTGTTCGGCAGTAATAGAGTAATCCCACATTACTCTAGTAAATTGGTAGAGCAGCACACTGGATATAGTGTTCACTATCATTCTGGGATGGAGAGGACGTGGTACCATAGAGAGTAGAGGGAAGAGAAGGATTGAAGAAAAACAGCGATGTTAATGGTTGTTTATAGCTTTGTTGGCTGATGATACTGTACATTCCTCCTCACCAAATGTATGGTTGAGACTCAAACTTCTACATTATTACCTCAGAGACTAATGCCAGTGTTGAAGGAATACTCCACCCAAAAAATAAAGCAGATTTATTATGCCCATAATCTCCCATATATCCCCAAACTACAAACTAGCTTTTACAAATTCAGTTGGTTTCATTTAATGAAAAATTTGAAATGTGTGATGTCATTATGATGTCTCATATTCCAGGAAGTATCAAATACAGGAAACTACCCGTTAAATGACGGGAAAAAAATGATGTATATATACAGGAATAGGAATTTGTGATGTCATATTCTAGGAAGTATTAAATACAGCTGAATTGATGGAAATGAAAAACGCTTAGTGAGTGATTAACGTTTATACCTTTTATTTATACCATTTATACCTTTCCAGCAAATGTCTTGATATATGTATATTTAAAAAAAAAAAAAAATCATTTTCATAATTTCACTGAGCTGTATTTAATACTTCCTAGAATATGTGACATCACACATTCCAACTCTTTAACTCAGTAACTCTAATAAACTAATTATGACGATCATCAGGCACTGCCCGGTGAGGAAGTTGAAAATGCGGATTCCTCCATCCATGCAGCCAGTGATAACACAGAGGTAGCTGAGCATCACTGACTGCACCTCCCTGTTGGGTGGCAAAGTGATCACATTATACAGGGCTCCAACAGAGAGGACAATGTTCAAATACGAACAAGTGGGTCACAAGACTGCAACACCTTGCATACCTGCCAATGTTCAAGCCCTTGAGAACTGTGAATGAGATTTGTTTCTGGCATGCTTATTAAGATCCTGATGTATACCAAGATTTATAAAGGCAATGCAGCCCCACCTTGAGTTATATGCCATTATGTTATAGGCCACACCCACATGCACAATTCAAAACAAACTTTCAATTTTAATTAACACTGGGCTATAGAGCATAGGCTACATAGCCAACCAAATTTCTTCAAATGCAGTTGACCACAACTCTTTTGTGGCCTTTACAGACATGGATCATAACCTGTGCTCAACATACAATCGAAACTCGTTTATCTGACCTCCTGTGGAATGGAGGTCATTCATTAGACTGAAATGTTCAGATTATTGAAATATGCGTGAAAACACATGGGACTTCTTCTGAAATATTTTGTAGTCAATAAAGTACATTGCCAAAGTTGTTGCCAAGTGCAATATTTGGCAGAAAATGTGTTGATATATGATATGTGTTTAGATATACAACAGCCAGGTGTCGGCTCCAGTCATCTCTGGTTGAAGGCTGCCTAGACCATGTACGCCAAAGTCTTCCACGCCTAGAAGAGTTGGTGCTGTTGTTGGCCCTCACTCCTTCTCCTCAACGGTGGCAAAAGCTTTTCCTGACCCTCCACTTGACAAGGTGTCAGCAGAGTTTACAGTAACAACAATATATTTCACCTCATGACTCAGGCATGGGCAACAACAAGCACTGTGGGCTCAGAGTCTCCTATTATCTAGACAACTGGATCATCCTGGGGTTGTCAGAGGAACAGGTTCTGGCATATCTGGCCATCCTCGTAAACCGCATCACCAGACTGGGCTTCGTAGTACATTTGAAGAAAATCGCCAGTCAACTGACCAACTGCTCTGGCATTCACCTCGATTCGGGCTCCATTAGAGTGAGACTCATGGAACCCAGACAGGAAGCAATACTGGCAGCACTGCACACATTGCGCCCCAGAGCCACAGTCACGGCACTAACAGTCATGCGTTTCTTGGGCACCATGGCTCTCTCACTCACTCAGCAGCTCACTCAGTGGTGCTCCTGGGTCTCCATACGAGACGCCTCCAGTCTCGGTTCAGTTGGATCTGACTCACGAAAAATGGAAAAGACTGAGGGTTCCATAGTTAGTGTCTCTGGACATGGTGTACTGGAGAAACAAGACTGTTATCAGAAACGGTGTTCCTATGGGTAGAGCATCAGTGTTTGTGTCGGTGTGCACAGATGCCTCTCCCAAGCTGTGGAAGGGAGATGGTGGTCTCAGCATCGCCACATCAATCTATTTGAGTTGATAGCGGTCCACTTGGTTCTGAAGGAATTCCTTCCCCTCATATTAGTGGAAAGATGTCCTAAACGGAACGGACAGCAAGTCAGCAGCAGCGTACATCAACCATCAGGGCAGAGTTCACTCCCTCTCCCTTAACAGGGAGGCAGTGTAATTGTGGAAGTGGTTGGTTCCAAACTTTGGCTCATTGATAGCCCTACACATTCCAGGTCTCCTCAACAGAGGAGCAGACAGGAGGGCCTTTGGAATGTGGAAAGGTGTCTCTATCCACAAGTGGCTTCCCAAATGTGGAAACGGTTCTGAAAGGCAGATGTGGATGTGTTCGCCTCCAAGGCTCTACGGTTCTCTCTGAAACCCAGTGACCAACCCCCACTGGAAGTGGATGCGTTGGCATAGAAATGTTGGCCATGGGCTCTGCTATATGTATTTCCTCTCCCTCATCTCATAGCCCCCTTTATCAACAGGATCAAGAAAGATAGTTTGTCCACCCTCTTAGTGGTACCAGATGGCATTACTCAGCATGGTAGAGTCAGGGTACTGCTGCCGACTGGGCCCCTGTGGTTGATTCCCCAATTCATGGGGGCAATCTCCCACGGATTACAGATGCCTCTCAGAGAACGGTTAATGGTCTGGCCCCTCAGAGGCAGAGACTTAGTAGCTATGGGCTCTAGGGCAGAGTCATTCATATGCTAGAGCCGAGTCCACTTCAAAAGCTTACGTGTTGGTCTTTGTTTGACATGGTGTGAGTCAGACACCGCTTGAAGATGCATTTTGCTCAAGGCACTGCGTATAACAAGAAACACAAGTGGTGGAGCAACATTACGGACACAATAACAATCCACCTATGCGAGGACATGGTCCCGCGAAAAGACATTCAAGACAATCAGAGCAATGTATGATTAAAACACTGGATTTGAGGTATGTCTTACCAGGGCGAAAATACTTAAGTGAAACTGCTATCCCAACATTATGCATTTCCAAATTGTGCCAACAAGATGTCGCCCACTTCGCATAGTGTTCATAGACTATTGACAAAGAGGTTGGTTGCTCCATGTCTCAGCTATGTCTCAGCTATTGATACGGACAAGCTGAAGTTGTGGCTATCTGACTGTTAGTTGTGCTACATGTATGGACCCATGAACACTCCTGTCTCTGCTACAGTGATCATTATTTTTGACCCGGGATGAATACTGCTAGCCAAAGAAGAGAAGACATCCTGCACCAAAACACTTTTTTCTCAAGAAATCTGCCGTTCCAGGTGTGGAGAGACCTGCTGTAGACAGAGTGGAGGTAATGTAATTATTACTAATGGTAATTATCTCTCAGAGGCACCAGAACATCTTGTGTTTCGGCGTATGGCGGGCTGATTCCAGTCGTCTTGTTCAGTGAAGACTGATACTGCATTGTCGTTGTACACTGAACAATAACATACGATCATTGTATGCATTTATCCTCTCTCATGCAAAGCAAATGAAATCGAGTACTCTGTCACAGAAAGTGTAACAACTGTTCAATGTTGTGTAGATACTACCATATACTGTATGCGGTGAGCTCTGTAGACCTTTTCGTAAACATTCTTGTAAATGGGCCCAAGCTTATTTCCTGTTGTAGTTTTTGCGAATGCAGTAGCTGACAGGAAATAAACCAAGCTGTTTCCCTACCAACAGAATTCTCCTGAAAAGCCCTATAAGTGTTTGAACATAAACACACCAATGTTTTGGTTCTGTATCCTTTTGGATTACAACATATCTCTGTCAGGTTTCACCTGTGATTACATCAAGCTCTAAATGACACTGAGGGCAGTATATGGTTGGTTCAATGAGTAAACAAGAGTAGGATGCTCTCGTTAAAGATTTTTAATCTCAATGAGACTTTTCCTGGTTAAATTAAGGTTAAATAAAAAAGAAAAGTCTGAGGAATAAAACCAGCTGGGAATCATCAGCTCTAGTGGTGGAGAGTCCACCCAAAAGTGCTGACTCCTTGACTTCTACAGTCTAAAGAGGCAGGGTCGACCCCGGGTTAGTGACTGAGAGTCAAAATACAGTAGAATCGACTCTTTGACCAAATAAATCTTTCCGTTCAATCCAATGGCTGACATGGCAAAAATAATTGTTTCCAAACACTAGACATCATAATAACAAGGCTTGTGATAAGTGGAAGCCCTTTCCTAATGCATTAATGAGCTGTCTGTAGCAGCTCTGAAACTAAAATGGCCACTATGCACCCACTTGTACTTTTGGAGTGGTGGGAGTCAGTAGCTGTGTTCTGTTCCACAGTGTCCATGCACAGTACTCCCTACTCCAGTTAAGGGAAATTCCCTTGACAAAAGCCCTCCATTCAGAACACACTGCAACACCACCAAAGCAGACATCACTTCCTCTGTGCGTTACCCTGGTAACTAAACACCTTGGATACCTATTGCTGCTACTGTGGACATTTTACACTAATAAAATATTGAATGTATATTGAAACAAGAACTGATACCAATTTTATATCTACATATATGTACTCAGTTTGAGTGGTAACAACTCAATTAAACATTTTTACAGAGCTTTGAAATTGGCCAATGTTATTAATGTAGTCAGGAAAGTGTTTCAAGAAATACCACACCATCTACTTTGTATTTATTCTACTAGTCTCTTTTCATTCAAACATTAAACTTGAGGTTCCTTTTTGTTCTGATGTTCATCTGTTGGGTGTCATACTAGATTACTGCCTTACATTTTATTGTAAGAACAGAACTTTCTCACTTTTATTTTGAAGGCAAAATCGCTGTACCGGAAGTGAAACTGCTGCCTTAACGGAGATACATTTGTTAGCTAGCAGCGTCCGACCATCGGGCAAAAGTGATTTTAATGACATTGTAGAAACAACTGATTGTACTGAAATGTAATGGAGTAATTTAGGGCCTAGCATTTAATTCAGTATACTGAATGCAAAAAGGCAAAAAAGCTTGTCCAACGATAGCTATATTGCTGTGCAAATACTAAAGTATAAGGGATATTTCACTTTAGTAGAACTTGTCAAAAATCAGCAGTCTTACCTCTATCTAAGGTCATCTATAAGCTAGAATCGTCTCTAACCCTGTCGTCTGCTGTCAACACCACCCTTCCTCCTCATTCACTTACATTCATTTTGAGGACCAAGTCTAAATAACATACTTAAGAAGTATAAAACAAACCATACAACAATATTGTTCTGTGTAATATATTTTTCTGTGTCAAAGGTCCTTTTTGAGCTAATGTTGCCATTTTTAAATGATCAGTTAAGGAACTATTTCTCACTTCAGGTGTAGTTTGACCAACTGTCAACTTTTTAAAATCTTTTTTCCAACAAGACAGCATGTAACCATGGGTAACCACTCCCCAAACATTCCATGCAAGGCAAAGATATCACAGATCAAACCTACAACAAATTTACCGGATCTGCTTTTATTTTTCATAGGTAATAAATCTGTAAAGACACATCAAATGCCAAAACAACACGTGATTCACTTCTAATATACACATCGGAAATGTATTTGTACCCTTTCTGATACTGTTGTGGGCTGTCACAGATAAGGCTGTGTATGGGACAGACAAAAACACTGGTATGTCAATTAAAGGCTTGCACTATATCTGCAACATCTTCAGTTTGTTCCACACCACTCACTTAAACATGAATGCATTTTCCAAGGTACTGTCTGAGATGCCACCATTGTGGAGGCCCATTTGGCAGTGGTACTATATGTATTTACTAAGTTGACACGTAGCAGGACAACTAGCTATCCCTCCAAAGGAGATGTAGGCTACTTGAATGGAGTGAGAAGCTTTGTAGCACTATGCAACAGGGAAACGTTGATGATGCAAAAGTGGAATCAATTACATCATAGTCAAATAATGACGTTAACTGTTGAGGGTTGACTTACTTGAATCTGATACGATCAGAATCACACACACACACGCGCACGCACGCACACACACACACACACACACACACAATATGGTGTAGGAAAAGGCAAAATAATTGTTCGTATATAATCAACCTGAATCAAGTCTGTTTTTTATTTTATTTTTCATCTTGCGATTTTATTGCTGTATTTTTAGCGTTTACTGTTCTGTGAAGCACTTTTTGACATTGTTTTGAAAAGTCCTTTTATAAATAGAGTTTGTTATTGTTATTATTATTATTATTATTATTATTATTATTATTATTATTATTATTATTAGTGGCATGCAGCAGCAGAACTGTCTGTGTCAAATTTCATTACTTTCTATTACTGTCTAATAAGCAATGATAGCACTGTGCTCACAGAAACTAGTTGCAATCTAAATTAGGCCTATTACCAAAGACACAAGACACACTACTGCCATACTCAGCAGTGGTGGAAATCCAACATGGTACTGCTCATACAATCAAAGGTGTTAAAGGGATACCTTCATATTTCACAGATACATGAACTGACACAAACTCCTAATCAATGGGATTAGAGGGAGTTGTGTCAGGAGTTTAACTGTTAATCAGAGGGATTAGAGGGAGTTGTGTATTAGGAGTTTGTGTCAATTCATGTAGCCTATCCATGAAATAAGAAAGTATAATTTCCATTTAATCTTTGAGAATGATTCCATACTATAAACGATTTCAATTTAAAACATAAACATTCTAAATGGACTACATCTGATTTCCTGTCAGTTGTTGATAGGTAAAGTCTAGATCCCATTGGCTGGAATGACGTTTATTTATAAAATGAATTTTCAATTTGTAGGTAGTGAGAATGGTTAAGGTTGAGGTTAAGGTAAGGGATAGGTTTAAAAACAACTTTTTAGGTGAAAATGATGACAAATTGTAGCTTTGCAGCTTGGTCAGAAAGTGATGACAACCTTGAAAACATCTTTCTGGGCGATGGGATCTAGACAATACCTTATTGATATTAGTAACCAACACTGCAATAGGAAATCAACTGCAGTCCAAGCTGTTCCCCAGCAACACAATTCCTACAATGCAATTCTATAGAAGGTTTCAGTAGGATGTTTGCTGTGTTGCTAGGAAACAGCTAAGACTACAGTTGATTTCCCGTTGCAGTGTTTGACAGGAAATTAAGTGTCGTCCATTCTAGAATGCTAGTTGAAACCATCTGTAATCCACACATTGAAATTGTAGTTATAATTAACATAATTATTTGACCCACATAATAGTTCATTAACATGTAATTTAGCATTTGTTTACTTTCTATTGACAGAAATATATCTGATTTCAATGTTCTGTGTTTTGTGGCTTTTGGCTGAGGCAAAGTTCTCACTTAAAACATATTTTGTCATTCATAGTATAGTATAGTATAGTATAGTATAGCCTGACACGTCAGACCCATGGAACGTATGCAAGCTTTTGTACATTCCATGGGTCTGACGTGTCAGGCTAAGTATAGCATAGTATAGTAAAGTATAGCAGTATACAGGACTATTCTTTACTACACTGCACCATGACTATGTGTGGTGTTGTTCCCTGTGTGAGGTCAGAGAAAGGCGACGCCAGCTGGTCCATTAGGACATACAGTATGTTGCCATGATATAGCCTGCTAGTGGTAATAGATTGGGCTGTATGGGTGGACCACAGGGGAAGCGATGGCTCAGTGGTGTAGGGTAATGATTCCCCCTTGGTGAACTGGATGTGGAATAATCTTGTAACACAGAAGAATAGCAGAACACAGCCTCTCTGGACCCCCTCTGCTCGACCCCCCCCCCCCCACCC
>OMKL01044400.1:0-10216 GCA_900302295.1 Parasudis fraserbrunneri
TTCAGCAGCCCCAGTGTCCATGCAGGCCCAGACATAGAAGGTCCAAGTTAAAAATATATATATATATAAAAAATTGAGCGAGAAAAAAATGGGGCATACAGTCTATAAGGTGAGTGATTGATTTCACATTGATAAAGTGCTTCTCATAAAGATAAGCAGAGAGAGAGAGAGAGAGAGAGAGAGAGAGAGAGAACGAGAGAACATGAGGCCTAATTTTTAGATTACCTAAAATTTCCCATAATAACAGCCTCTGTTATCAGTCACCATTATGATTGTACAGTGTTGTCTCCACCCCCGACATCCACATCCTACTGCCAGCCAGTCCAGTGCGTCTGTGTCGGTCGTGAAATTTGCAGTGGTTGGATGGCAAAGAAGATAGGGAGGGGGCAACTATTCGCGTTCTTGCTCAAGGGTGTAGCTGCACAGCACCGACAACACAGTGAAAAAAAATATTATAGGGTGTCACACGGGTTTTCTGGTTTGAATTAAGGCTGGCAATTGCTCTTCACCTTTGCAGCGTGGTGAAGTTTTTAATTTTCTATTTTTTTTAACGAGTTTTGCACCTTGATTGTCACTGGTAGGGAGGTGATTCTTGTCGCCGCCATCTTTTGGGAACTGCTTCGGAGAGAAACTTTGCCACGGTTAGCAAACCTTATCTCGCTAACGTTAGCCAACCCGCTAGGCGGCTGCAGCCGACAACTTGGTTTGCGGGGTATTTTTCTCTGATTGTTGAATTTCAAGGCTGTGTGGGTGGTCAGACGGCAACAACACAGAGCATAGCGTTTACGTTACACCGTAAACAAGTGAGCCTTGAAGTTAGCCTGACAGCCAGGCAGGTCAGTCCCCTTTACAGTTGGCTAACGTTAGCTAGCTAGACGAATTAGCGAGTTGGCGTAGCCAGGTAACGCTAGCCAGCGAACGTTACAATCTGCGGCTCCACACTCTTTGGATTCCCCTGATCTGTGGCTACTACTGTTTCGTCTTGTTTTGCTGATCGGAGTAATCATTACCATCCCTAACACAACAACCGTCCATGTTCCTCCTTCCTTTTTGACTGGGTAAGTTGTTAGCTATCGTAAGCTTGCTGCGACCTAATGATTGCTAGCGTTAGCGTCTGTTGTGCGTTCCTTGCATGCAGCATAATTGAAAGCTAGTTAGCAAGCAACGTTAGCTTTCTTGCTAGTTCGCTAACGTTAGCAAAAACTTGCTGTCACAACTTGTATGATCCGTCATGTCGTTCCTGGACGCCTTCAGTGGCGGCTAACGTTAACGCCACAATGCAATGGTTTGTTGTCGTGACATTAACGTTGGCTAACGTTAATTTCCTAAGCAGCTGTAAACGTCACTCCAGTACATAGTTAGTGGCCAGCCAGCTACTGTCTCATTAGTTTGGTTAGACGTTAGCGTTAACTTAACGCTAGCTACAGTTAAGAATCGACATTAGCGTGCTAGCTAGCAGCTAATCCTCTTAGCAAGCAGTGCCACTCCCTCACTTTTTGTTTTTCTCCACTGACTGCAAGTCATTTTGGCGGTGTCTGTATAACACTTTTTGTGTTATTTGCAAGGGGCATCATCATCCTTATCATCATGATTCATGGGTCATACGGTAATTGAATACCTTAGGTAGGCTAGTTGTTACAAACGTGTCCAGGCATTGTGAAATGTTTACAAGCACAAGCGGAGAGGAAGCTTGAAAAATCGGATCAATTTCAAGTATGCCATCCTTGTGTAAGCGACTATCTAAGCTTGCATCATAGCTTGATGGCTGCCGTTGGCCGGGCTTGTGCATTTACGTGAGTCGCATTCCTCATTTTGTGCGTGTTAATATTGCGTAACACTGTCACTCTGCAAACTGCTCGCCTGGCTTACAGTATGTGTTTGTTCGTCACGTTTGCGTTTTCATCTGGATCGTCGGAACTAATATTGAACCATATGTAAACATAAGCTTCACAGTTTACTTGAATATTGTTTTTGTAGAAGTTGTTACTACTCGTTTACCATTAGCCTACTGTAGACATTGCAGTTCACAGTTGGGTGCGCGGTTTTACAATTTTCAATCATATTTCCTAGGCATCCTAGCTTACATGGCCCACACATAATCTTGCACATGTCTTGGCTGGGCTCACAGACTGTCACTGGATAGCAATAATGAGCATTGTTATTTTTTTCCAGCTAGCATTTCATTGTACCAGGGTCTCAACAGTATGATGAATAGACTCCATGTTCCATGCAGCCTCAGGGGTAAATCAGCATGTCTGGGAGATGGTGCCTACATAGTTGTCTACTCTGTCTTCTTTCCCTGCTGGACAGCATCTTCTTGCTTACTGCCTTTCTCATCCACATTGATTGTCTGGTCTGCCCCTACCCTTACCAGATGAAACAACTAGGGCTGTCCTTTACTAATAGCCTAGTCATAGAATTTGTCAACAAATCTATAAAGTTGTGTTTCCCACATGCAATCATGCAGAGGGACCTCTTTAAATCTAGTACTTAAGAGATGTGCTTATCATTTTTCAGTGAATAACTTATTCAGCATGGGAAAAAAACATAACAAATCGACTATCAAAGTTTTGGTTGGCTAAGACCTAACCGACCGATTGGTCGACTAATTGACTACGAGGGGGCAGCCCTAGAGAACATCCTCCTCACTCCTTTAGTCCCTGGGTCTATATCTAGATGTAAAATGTGGATCAGTTGATGTTTGAAGATGCACAGCTGTTCTCTCCTGTGAAAGTTGCTGTGGTTTGTGTGTCAGTGGGGTGTTATATCAGCCACAGGCCTGCCTGTCGTGGGATGGAATGTGGGCACACTGCATAATGGATTTAAGCATCTCCCAGGAAGAATGAATTAGAGACTGAGGCAAAGCCAGGCCTGCTTGCTACGATCTAGGCCTGAGTCCCAAATGTGGCAGTCAGCCACAGCGAAACCAGTACTGGCACTGGTGATAAGATCCACTCAGGTATTACTAGTGACATGACATCTGATAGAAATTCAGAGCGTGGTACATATGACAGGTACAGCATGAATTTAATCGTTTCTTGGATGTCAAATCTGCCTTTGCCTTATTTTGCATACATCTCTTGCTTTGTAGCTGTCAAGATTGACAGCGTTTTTTTAAACCCCTGCATTGAGCATGCGCGCAAACAACACATAACTTACCTGGCCATTGCAGATTTTGTCTCTAAAAATCCAGAAAAACCCTGGCCTGTAATAAGCTTATAAGCAAATTGTGTTGCCATCTACCTGACTAACACAATGCTAGCTGAACTGGCAATCACAATCACAGACGTGTCCTAAATCATAGTAAAAATGCTTAGAAACAATTATTTATTTAATTATTCATATCATGTTGTTAAATTGGCTTGGAAAAGCCAAATTCAAGTTCTTTTAAAACAGAATGTACATTGTGCTATTCCAATGATCTTGGACAAATAAGTCTATATCTATAATTTCTAGAGGACCACTGTCTTCCTAAGCTGGAAATCAGAGTCAAGACTTGAATTTGCGATGTCATCAAGTGACACCTTTTGGAGTTGGTCTATTGACAATGAGTTAGTGACTGACTTTGTGGGCTCATAGAATATTTATTTGATTACATCATCCAATGAGTTTTATTCAAATGTATAGCTTACAGCTCTGAATCAGAAAATGTAGCCGACCCATATCCCAGTCAAATCACCATGGATACTGTCATAGTGTGCTATACTAGGAGTTGTTCCTCTATTCACTGTCTACGGAGCACCTCCAGGATTTGCCTCTTGATGACATCACCATCACTAGAATATTGTCTCTCTGATGTTGAGCTTAAAGGGATAGTTCACAATTTTGGTACCCTAGCCCTATTTCCTACTTAACAGTGATATTGTCAATCAGTGGAGTCCTTTCTCGGCACAATCCATACTGTTCTTCATACTGGATACTCACAGCTCCACTTAGGTAGCCATAAACTAATGCAAAGTCAACAAAGACAATCTTCTATCTGTACAAGTTGACTGAAACTAACCGAAACCTGCACAAGTTGATTATAAGCTTGGCTTTTGTCAAGCCAACTTAAAATATACATTCCAACTATTATTCTTTTCCAAATTTCTATACACAACTACTTTTACAAATTGAGTCTTTCCTAGTGGATGTGTATGGTAGAACAATTGGAGGTTGGCTTGTGTACAAAGTTTGGTGGCTGTTGGTCGAAAGATGTGGGAGTTGTGGGTTGTCAACATTTTGACATCTGACCTCACCTTTCACTGTAGTGCACCCGTATGGCTAATGAACCTCATAATGCAGGGCATAATACAAAGCTCCCTGACAACTCCCACCCTAGCCACGGCCAGTCTCATTCTAAACCCCTCGGCATGTTCTGAAACTCATTCAAAAATGAACGAAGACTCAGTAAAAACTCAGGCCACTTTCACTCTCCTTGACATAGAGTGGGCCTATTTTTAGGAGTGACAGCCGAAGATCATGGGTTTTGGGGCAGATTTGAACAGACGAAATTATATTTTTGTTGGCTTAGCTTAGCGTTGGCTTAGCGCTTAGTGCGTCTCTTGTCACAATTCCTACTCTCTATAGTACTAGATTCTGTTTTCATGTGTCTTCCAGTGCAACTCTGTTGAGTACTACGCTGATGTGTTGGGTGTTTGGATCAAAGGGTGTCTCTGTCTCTTGACACAGTGTTCAGCCTATACCACCCTTCAGATTTTGTGTATAAACAACAACCCGTTGTGAAGGAGGGTTACATTATCCCATTTCTGACCCACCTTTCGACCTTGGAAAAAAGATTGTGCAGACTAGGAAGGGTATATCTTAAGTGCAAAGTGAAGCCATGGCAACTAATCTATATTCCATGTAAATAAGCCATCAGCTTTGAGTAAGGTGCTTATTTAACTCACCGCTGGAAACATTAAGGCTAATGATACATTTAAATTCATGAAAGAAATTCAGAGTTTTTTCAGCATGGCTAATAATGGTCAATAGATATTGTGATTGCTACTTTTAACCTAACATTGTCTTAAAAAGTTGGAAAGTTTAGTTACAGCTTGTTTTGAAGAAACTCTTGTGTGGGTTTTGTGATAGATTTATCCCAATGAAAAAAGACCGCGAAACCAATAAGGTTTTCCCGATTTAAGGGTTGTTTTTTTCCTGTGGGAGTTTTTCCTTATCTTCTTTGGGAGTTTAGCCGGGGGTGTTGTATCTGTGTGTGCCTGTGAAGCCCATTGAGACATGTATTGTGATTTTGGGCTATACAAATACACTTGACTTGACTTGACTTGACTTGAATAAATGAAACTAAATGTTGTTATTTGTCAGACCAGGCTATTTTCTCTCAAGAGTAGACATGACAAATTTCAGTTTTTGTTTTACTTTAAAAAGCAAAAAAAATGCTTCAAGATGATGTGACCGACGGGCCAATTCAGACCATGCCTCACACTGCATCCTCCACAGTGTCCCTACTGCATGTGCTCACATTGTGGTGACAGTGTTTCTATGATATATTCTTCATGTCTTGACTTCCTTTAAGCAACACTCTGTGTAATCAGTCAGGGAAACAGCCCCATTGCCACCCTGTCCCAAGCTTAGGCTGGGAGGAAAACCTGGTTTGTTGGACCTTTTGGATAACAGCACCTGGAGGCCATGAAATCAATCTTGTCACTGTTCAAATAGCTGTATTGTTGTCGTACCTCAACTCCGTGTGGCAGATTCACCTATTCTGGATTGTACGTTTCAAGCTTGATCTAACAATGATGCTGCTGCTGATCTCGATTGGGACTTAAAACACTTTTCTAATGAATGCATCTACTTCCCCCACCATTAATGAAATGAATGATGAATGGAGTCTGCTTTCTGTCAGGGTTCTTTTTTTTTTTTTTTTGAGACTGACAAATCTGGATGCGGAGCCTATTGACTTGAGTGCGGGATGGGCTTGGCCCAGAGGAATATGTGTAATGTGAGAGGCACTCCTCTTTGTAGCTATGCAAAGTAAAACAAGGAACATAGACAGAGCTGAACTGAATGTTGATGTTGTCGGTTATTAAGCTTAACACTCAGGTCATCATGGTAGTGATGGAAATATTGTTTAGTGGCGGTGTCATATGTTGTTTTTTTTCAACCAAGAAAATGGTTATTGTTCTATTTCCTACCACCTTTGTCTTTACTTTGTTCTGTCTGCAGCATATAGTAATCTAGAGGCAGTTACTGTGCCGAATGTCTCGTGTGTTTTAGTCTGCCTGTTTATTGATACATCAGAGAAATAAGGGGTCTAAGGAAGGGTCTGGATGTCAGCTGGACTGTTAAATCTCACTCACATCCTCCCTCCCTTATCTACAGATCTACAGTCTCTCTGTCTCTCTCTCTCTGTCACCCATATGGCTTCTTGATGATTCTGCAGATAAAGGAAATCAATACACACACTACATTAGAGCAGAATCTTTTCCTACAGCACAGTGTGTTCATAATTGTATTATACATATCACGCACAGGCCTATACAAGATGACAAATTAACAGCGGTGGAAAAGTAACTTAAGTACTTGTACCTAAGTACGAGTCGGAGGAACTTGTGCTTGACTTGAGTATTTTCATTTCAGGGAACAGTCAAGTTAAGTACACTACTAATGTAGGGAACTGATAGAGGGATGGACAATTTGGTTGCCTAGCGTCAAGCCAGCATAATAAGATCAAATGTGACTTCCTGCTTAGCGTGTTATCACTTCAAATGAAAGTGCAGCATTACACTTTATTTTTGCACTTTTAATTTGAAGATTTAACTGGACAATACTATTTCCAGTCCATCTCTCTCACTAAGACCATTGGCCATCCGATGGTGTAACAGTGGACACGGAAGTCAACCCTGGTGACGGGCTCCAGGCTGTTGATCAGTCCGCCCTGGAGATCTGCAGTAACGGCTGTGGTGTTGATCTGAGTTGCTGCTGTTCTTCCTGATGAGTCATGTAGAGGGACTGTCTTCCATCAGCATGTCTAGTCAGGTCTCTGGTGATGGTGCTTGCAGTTGGTGCTCGTCAAGTGGTACGGTTGGAAAATTTCAGAGTTTACCACAAGGAAGTTGCACTCGAACCGTCGACCAAGTTAGTGGTGAACTCGGGCTAGTTCCGTGCTATCCGCATTTCCGAGTTGCGACATGTCGCTGTCTGACCTTTCACCTTTTGTGGTGCTTTTCTCTGCACATATCATGAGACACCGTCGTAATTATGATACTACTGACATACTGGGATTCCTAAAAGTTGAGCAAACCACATGCATCAAGAAAGAAATGTTGAAAAATCTGTCTAAATCTGCTGCCTTGGATCTGATTGGTCCTGACTGTATGAGCTAACCAGCTGGCAGCACCTGAACACTATCACCTCGTCATACGACTTGGTCACATGATCCATTTCTGTGACTTGATGAGGACTGGCCGAATGCAGCATGACATCATTTACACACCTTTTACACTGACGACCCTGGTTAAAGGCAGGTTACTGACAATGACCTGGGTCTGCCCTGTGTTTGGGGGGCATTTTATTCTCAGCCATGAACATGGATAGGCTCCAGGTTGTTGACATTTCGAATCGTGACCTAAAAATTCATATTGAATCTGAAACTTTGTAACGTTTATCACACTAGTAAATACCATCTTTTTATTACTTGTTAAGTCTCACTAATGCACCTTAAGCAAAGCCAGGGGGGACTGGTAACTCAACACGGGATGGCTGTTAACCCATTTACGTCAAGCCGACCTGTTAACACCAGCTAGATATTCTAAAAACGAATGTTTGTTCTCACAGGCCACTGACCCGTGCCCTCGCCTGCTCTCTCCCTCCCTCCAGGTGACCATGCCCCGGTCCACGAGGCCCCTCCATTTCTGCAGATGAGCCATCAGCTGCTCTGGCATAGCCCAGCACCCAGATAGTCCCGCCCCCCCCTCCCGCGGGTGCTAAGGGACTACGTAGGCCAGGATGCCTTCCTCTGTACGGGCAGGCAGCCTGAAGGATCCGGAGGTGGCTGACCTCTTCTTCAAAGAAGACCCAGAGAAACTGTTCTCCGACCTCCGAGAGATTGGACATGGCAGCTTCGGCGCCGTCTACTTTGTACGTAGGCTATATACCGGCAGAGGCGGTCTGGTATATGATGAGGAGGAGACACAGCGCTGCCGTAGTCTTGAATGGGGGAATCCGTAACACTAAAGATGGCGACAGCGATGAAACTTACTAGCTACAACACAAACATATTCAGAGAAAATAATTTAATGTGTTTTTATATTGAGTAAAATTATAATTTACTGCATTTCGAGGTGAGATTTTTCAAATTAATAACAATCTCTGCTAAAAGGTTGGGAATAGCGCAGCGAGTGGTTGCCATGGTAACTATGGACTCCGGGGCAGAACCCACTGGATGGCGCATGCATAGAAACTGGTCTATGTGGAAAATAAGGCATCCCTCTATCACAAATTTGTCTTTTTTGATTGAATTAACCATTCTGTGTTGTCAGTCATTTACCAGTGAAAGAAAAACAATGATATGTATGATAGATTCTTACATACGGATGACTCCCCATTCAAAAAGATAGGGGATGCCAGGTCTCGTTATTCTTGTTATCCCACGTTATCAAGATGCCGGCAGAGTGGACCGGCTTCTCTTTAGACTTTGATACCGGTATCCTCAAACGCAGATGGAATGGTAGAAACTCAAGCATGCGTTCACTTGCAAATACACACACACACACACACACACACACACACACACACACACACACACACACACACACACCGAGTGTGAGAATAGATGGATACAAAGATATGAATCAAAGAAAGAGATTTGTGAACGATGAGTTGTATTTAGGTTAGCTGAAGTGTGTGTATAATGACGTTGTACTCTACTTTGTATGTGCTTCCCAGGCACGGGATGTGCGCACCAATGAGGTGGTGGCCATTAAGAAGATGTCTTACAGTGGGAAGCAGTCCAACGAGGTAAGCCACCACTACACAGTTCACTATTCATAGAAGAGAAGAAGATTACTACTTTATTGTCAATGTACACAAGGCAATTGCAATCTGTCCTTTTGCATATACCTCCTAGATACGCATACACATATACCCTACTCATAGGCATTTCATCATAGAGGTCTGAGGGCAGGGTCGTCCGCCGTGCAGCGTCCCTGGGGCACTTAGGGGGGTTCAGTGCCTTGCTAAAGGGCACCAGCTCAAAGCTGGAATACACTCTCCTGTCGGTACTCTCATGACCTGCCATCAACACAACTCATTGGCCAAGGTCAATGATGACGACCTGTAACTTGATTACAATCACCTGTCGTTTGCCTACCAAGATGTCTGTGACAATGATATAATAAAGTACTATGAATACTACTACGGTTTGGCCCATCAAGGTTCTGAGTAACACATTCAAAGATGTCGGTCTATAGATGGCACACACATATATAACTCTTATCCCATAATATAATCAGTTCATAGATCTGTTGAACCGCCTAGGGAGAGAGAGTTGCATGTAAAAAAAACAAAACAACTAAACCCTTCAATTTGCCACCCATTGGTTTGATGACACATATGCACATGAAGTGCAGTAGACTATTCACCTAATAAAAATGTTGGTCAGCAAGAGAAGATTTGGTTTTTCTCTCACAAAAATTATGATATATGAACACATTTATCATTTTGAAAAGTAGGACTTTGGATATTTAAAAAAGTTATTTTTGTTTTCCCAAATTCAATAAATAAAAACAAACACATTTGAATTTGGCAAAGGCTTATGTTACTCCAATGTGATCTAATGATAGTTAATGGGTATGAATGAGATTGACTATGCTGACACAGTTGGAGTTGCTAGACTGTGCTAAGCTGTAACAGGTTTAGCATCCACCTCGTATAACACACACACACACACACACCATGCCACATCCCAAGGTCACTCCTCCGTGCTCTCTCACTGTCGCCTGCTCAGCTGTAGGCTGCTCCGCGCATAATTTGTAGATTAGCCATAATCAGATTACACTTAATCTGTGTGTGAAGAGATTCACCCCACCTCTATTTACACTGAAAGAAAATCTCTCACTCACGCCTTTGCAAACACACACACACACACACACACACACACACAGACACACGCACGCCCTCTTAAGATAGCTCAGAGTTTAGGGAGCTTGGCGCTCTGAGCATGGCACTAACACTACCAGGGTTAGGGGTTTGATTCCCACTGTGGCCACTGGCC
>OMKL01044413.1:0-13113 GCA_900302295.1 Parasudis fraserbrunneri
AAATTAAATTCAGCCTGTTTGTAGAGCGAATGTCTGCCAGCACCATGTCAAGAGGGGAGAGCTGCTTCTATGTTAGCGTCTGTGTTCCGGCTCCATTCTTTTCACTCCTCATTACAGTACACTGTATCTTGGCACAGGCCCCAACGGTCATGAGTTTAGGCCCTGGGCCAGAAAACATTTGAGAGACTGTGTCAAAAAGAAGCCAGTAGTAAAACCTTACACAACAGACTGAAGGTCGAACTGTTCTGCTTTACCCAAAGTTTCCACCACAGACTTTAGGCTGTTTCCTACTCTATCCTGTTCAAATCGGAACTTTAAAAAAATAAAAATAAAAAAATAAAAAAAGAAGTTTGAGACACCCTTCTTCAACGCGGCAGGAGACGGAATGCCGACACGACATCAGTCCACATTGGGACAAATTAGAGAGCAATCTTAATGCTGAGAGAATATAGATTTGAAGTCGGGCGCTAAAAGGGTGTGTTGTTATTGAATGAAATGAGCTGAGCAACAGGCCGGTCTTTTTCATGCAATAATCCAATATCAAACAAATATCAAATGGCATATAGACCACGTGGATTTATATTTGTCATTTTATCCATGTTTTGTTTTTTTATGTTAAAAGGAGCCTTGTAAACTAGTAACTTATGCCAGGAAGGCTGGAGTGTAAAGAGCCTACTATTAACCTATCAGATTTCACTCCAGCATCTGACGACAAAGACAAGCTGAGAAGAACAGTCAGCTTTGTGTTTGAAGATCAATGAAAACCGTGTTATCAACGGAGAGGGAACAAAACAACATAGGCTCAGTTAGCGTTACTCAGCTAGTGGAGCAGCTAATGGGCCTCATCTCTCTCTCTCTGTACAGTCACTAAGGAGGTGTTGCCCCGGTGACTGTTGCTGGGACATGACTCAGCATTTCACCCACCGCTCAGCGACGTGATGATCACACCTCTCCCTAGACTTGGCCACAAGAGGTGATATAGGTTGACACGCTCTATTCAAATTAACAACCAACAGGTTGACACAGTCCATTCAAAGCAGCAACCAATAGGTTGGCAAAATCCAATCATATCTAATATGGCGAAAACAGCCTCGGTATCTGCCACTACTTAGCCTATAGTTTAGCCTACAGGCTAGTTAGTTTAGGACCCAAATTGGTACTGGCATGCATCAGAGTGAGTTATTCGTTTCAGAACTGTCTGGAAAAAGACAACTGGAGCAGGAATCATGACTTCAATCTAGCCTTGAGTGAAACCAAAAGAAACGTAAGCTTATTCCACTCTTACTCTGTGCTATCAATTAGGTTTTTTCAACCATCAACTTCATCCTTACACTAGTCAGTCGTTGCCTGTGTGTAAGATCCTGAAAGACATTCTACTATGCCCATAGTAAGCTAACCATAGCGTAGGTCTTCACCAGGGAGATAAGTAAAAAGAAAGTGAATGACTCCTTCATAGGCCTACAGCAGCCTACTCCTTGCGGGTTAACAACATGGAAAGAGACTTCTATATACAGTAGGCTTAAAAGCTGGAGCCGCGTGAACAGGTCTTTGCAGTGAAACCATTTCATAGCATATATGCTCCTACAAATAAATTCACGCTACCTAGAAAAATTGAAAAAGGATCATCTGTGCAAATTGACTTTAAAGTAGGAATAGACATTTAAAATGTTTTTTTGTTTTTTTTTAAGTTCACAGATAATGCACCTAAATGCCTCTTGTGCTCCTAAATATTTCCATTTAGGAGCACATGTAGGCTACTCGTTGGGGATAAAATGTAGGCGATCCAAAGTGCCCTGGTGTGTGAAGAGGAAGAAACATGCTGACAAGAGATGCCATGGCTGTCACAGAGGAAACACAGTGAGGTGATGGATGGATGAACGCCAATACCTTTCAAATGGTTTCAGACTGACAGAGCACGATCAGCTAACAAAGATGAAATAAGCACTGAACAGAAATCAAGATGTTACAGGGCCATTGCTTTGACCTGGCAGTACAAATAACAGGGTGATTACAAGACCAAGCCTACTCTTGGCCTTATTTCTGGTCACTTTTGAAATGAAGGTGATTAAAAATATGAATACATTCCCATAGATAAAGTGTTTTAAAGAAGAAATGGACCCATGTGTAACAATAGGTTTACCACTGTTACTGTGCCTACATAGGCTAGGCCACTGGTTCTCAACCTTTTTTTGTGTCAAGGACCCCTACACTGATTAGGCAGTGGACCCCCATTTGATAAGATTTTGTTTCACAGACCTCCGTCTGAGAAGATTTTGGTTGTTAGATATGATTAAAACCAGAATTATATGGTTGTCTGCTATAGTTGAGGAGACAACAGTGGAGAAAGTGGAAACTATGATCAGAATAGTGACTCTTATGATTCTTACACTCATTGGGCTCACTAATATAGTAAAGGACATTGTGAAAATAAGCTCTTCCCCTTTTACCCCCTGGAACTCCAGGGTCCCCGGACACCTGGTTGAGAACCACTAGGATAGGCTACTTGGTTACTTTTTTTGTTACTTTGTGTAGGCTATCTCTGGGGTTTTCATGTACAGCTAAATGGAAGTGGGGAAAAAAGCATGCGACAGGCAGCTATAACAAACTGCCATATTTGCCCCATCAGTCAAGGCAAAAAGGTAACTTAATCAAGTGTGACAGAAAGCACATGACTGACTCCCTTCAGTGATCATGGGCAAAACAACTTACATACAACCAACATTATAACATAATCATACAAAACGTATAGCTGAACCAATATAAATGCAATCAAGTTCACATTTAAATAAAGTCAAGTGCAGTGCAACGATCCACACATATGTCTGCAGACATTCTGGAGTTAGACCTGTGGCAGCATTGCCTTGCTGTACCCCTGCATGGCACCGTGACATATGGGTACAAATTAAACGTGAAAATATGTGCATTGCAGTTGAGGGGCTCGTGTGACACTTGGCTCGCCTGCAGCTGTGGTGGGCCTGATTCGATTTGAATGCAGCTCCACCAAAGCATCAATTTTGCACAGCATTTTCTGATTAGCAAAATGGCTAGCTAGCAGAACATGCATACAGTAGCAAACATCGTAGTAACATTATTGTAACAGTAGCATCTACATTGCGGTACCGATAGCTACATATCTCATTTTAATAGCATTGCTAGCTACTTGTTCGGCAGCATGGATGTGCAAATCAACCTGAGTTCACAAAATTGCAAACGATACGAGAATGGCCTTGGATGGTGAAACACAGCTAGCTGTACCCTTATTTCAAACCGCGGCGTAAGCAACCGAAATTTCATACCTTCCTAATGCCTCAATTCCACCTTGGACAGAATAATTCATCCTTTTCATTGAGTTGAAACGGATAGTTTTTCTACTGAAATGTATTTGACATTCTCCTCATCATGATGTTTTTTTCAGTCCCATTCCTGTGTCAATGACGTTCACTTCCGGTCTCTTGATTTCCCAAATCCCAACCCACTGTACAAGGATGGAGAGCAGCAAGGGAAATGTTTAATTATTCACAAGTCACTGCAATCAGATGGCTAGAATAAATTGCCATGGGACGACACTGGGCCACAATGATAGCGCAAATATTTTTTTATTCATATGTTGGATTTTCATAGCCTATTTCGAATGGCAATCTAGCACAGAACTTTAAACTATAATTAGTATTCGCTTGTTCACAACACATCGTCATTTGATTTAGGTATCGTGGAAATGGTAAACTATTCCTCAAACATTTCGAGTTTTTAACCATTACCTAATAGTTGTTATTCAATATAAATTATATACAGATCACTGTATTCAGCAGATGAATGGTTGGTAGCAAATAACGTTACAATATTGATATGATGTTGAACAAGACAACAGGCGCAGGCCAACTGAGTCGGGAATGAGTAACGTTCTGAGCGCAGGCTACTTTCCAGGGCGCAAGTGGGCAAATGCACCCTACAAACTATTATCGGCAAGTATTCATATAGTCAACTTTACAAATTGTTGAGGTGTAGATTGTTTTTATTTTTATTCAGTGGCATTATAGCATATAGCATAGGGTTTTACAATACCTGAAAACTAAAAACCAACTCCTGATTTCTTACATTCGTATAAATCAGCAGCACCCTCTACTGTTCATAACGAGGAACTGCACTTAAAAACTGCGGGACCACTTGCACGCAAGTGAGACAATTATCCTTATTGGGATCTACAAAACAGTCATCTATTCATTGGAAATAAGTTTATCAAGTCCATTGATTTTACTTAGACGACCTATCAACAGTCACATATAATGGCAGAGAGAACAGAAGTAGGAATGAAGACAGTTGATTTTCACCTAAGTCAACAATACTTTAGATTCAAATTTCAAATTTAGCTTAGATGATTTGCCCTTAGCAGCTCTGATAGCACTTGAGTGATCCGATTCTCACACAGCTATGTCTGCTTTTGACTCAAAGTAAATAGAGTAACTATGAACTTCCCTGTGTGTGATTATCAATATTAAAAATATATTGTAACTTGTCTTTCTGAGGCAATCAGTTAATCTGGTCTTCCATCATCAGTTGTTTTCAGCCTATTAACCCTTATAATTTCATTATATTTTTTTTATTATTCACTCGAGGTGCGTTTGATTTCACCTGGCAGCCTCATAATGTGAAAACACACCACGAAAACTTCACGTTTTCCCCCACTCAACATCTGTAAGAAAGCCAGCCACCATTTTGCTCAGGTGTGCTCCAGACTGTAGTAGAAACTGGTGTCTCTGCGGTGTTTTCGAACGGGCATGTTTGTCCTGGTGTCCCCGAGTTTGTCCAGGTCGATCTCCACCAGGACCGTGCCTGTGTTCTCCCCTCCGCAGTCCCCTAGCACCGCCCCCCAGGGGTCCACCGCCAGAGCGTGACCGTACGACGAGCGCTTCTCGTGGTGCCGACCCACCTGTGCTGCCGCCAAGACAAAGCACTGGGTCTCGATGGCCCGGGCACGGAGCAGCACCTGTAATTAATAAGCTATTATCAAAAACACGGGAAATTCTGTTTTTCTGTTGTCTGTATGTGTTTGACAAATAAGTGTTGTTCAATACAGCAAGGCTCGATTACACCCAGTGTTTGTGAAATGTTGGGTTTGTACTCTGTGCTCTATCTTGTAGTAATCCTGTAATCGTTCGGGTTAACTGCAACCTAAGGCAAATAACATGATAATTAAAGTAGCTGTGGAAATGCCGCTGAGTCATGATTAGCCTAAGTAGGAGGAAAAAACAGTATGTTCTCTTATTGTAACTGATCCCACCTCCCAATGAGCGGCTCCTGTTGCCACGGTGAAGGCTGACGGATAGGTCAGGATCTCTGCCCCTTGCCTCTGCAGAGCCAATGACAGCTCAGGGAATCTCAGGTCATAACATATGCCTAATCCCACCTAGAACACAAATAATAAAATGGTGAGGGTAGAGAGGCAATGAATCTGGACACTAATGAATCTGAATATCGAACTACATTTTAGGTGAATTATTGAGGTGAGGTCAAAGACAACTTTCTCCACTTAGTAGAATTCTATTTAGACACAACACCAAGCAATACATGGGCAGATGAAACTACATTTCATATAATTCTAATTCTAGGGCTCTGATAATGCATTACGAACAGGGTAAAAAGAGTGAGACCTTGCCAATGGGAGTCTGGACAGGGGACACGAGGGAGGGTCCAGGAATGGTGAATGCGCTCTCTTTGAGGGACACACCCCTCCCTGGAAGCTCCACGTCAAATAGATGGGACTTCCTGTACACCGATACTATATCACCTGTTGGAGTAAAGAAAACATGTAAGTGTTTACGTGTGTGTGTGTGTGTGTGTGTAGACAGACATGAGCTGAGCATCTTACATGTATGACCATTCTGTGAGTGTCTGAGAAAGAGACCAAGACACTGAGACTGTTCAGCTGATAATACCTTTATCGTTAATGATAATGTGGCTGTTGTAGATCCGTCTGTCAGTCTCCCACTCATGGCCTCGCTCATGAAATCCTCCGAGAGACAGCCACATCTCCAGCTTCCTAGAGGACGGTTTGTCAGAGGATCAATTCAAAAACCAACTGGTACCACTAACAGCCCCAGACAATTGGCTATCCATAGTCTTCCATTATAGCATCGTTGCAGGGATCTTGGTCGGCTAACGACGGGTGATTGTAATCAAATAACAAGCGATACTCATTCAACGACAACCGTGGCCAATGAGATGCGTTTATGGCATTGTGTCATATTGGTAGGAAAGGCATAACATGTCATATTTGCGAGACACAATAAAAAGGACAGATTTGGCTTGATTAGATCAGACCGGAATAGAACAGAAAAGCATATGTGCACCTGGCCAGTTGGGTGTATTGTGTGATTGTGTCTCCTGTCAGACTCTCAGCCAGAGACAGTGTCTCCTCTCGACTGGATCCTATGTAGTCAAAGCCCTCCGGTAGGAAGACCATGCTGGCCCCTCCTTCCTTGGCTCCCTCCACCAGGCGCTCGCAGGCAGAGAAGTTGGCCTCCTTGTTTGGGGTGGCTGTCACCTGGCAGACTGCTGCCACTGGGTGTGATGAGGAGGACATTCTGGGGAGGGGGGCATATGTGTTAAGTGCAGTTCAAAGCAGAGACTTTCATAGATAAGAAACATGGCAGACACGCAAAAGGGTGAGACATTAGGTCAAACATCAAACCATTGTAAGGAAGACGAACATGCATTGAGGTTGACCTCGATATTCTCCAGTGCACCCTTGAATATCAAAGAAATTGAGGAATTATGGTCTCAAAAGCAAATGATGTCAAGGACTAGAGCAATCTGGCATTCACTGGTATGATTGACAAAATATTTTCTCTTTTCATCCGTCATACCTCCTTAAATGGAAACCGACGCTGTATCGCCAAGCTTGATTGACTAAATAGTTTGCCTGCCCTCCAAAACTGCACCTGAGAGCATGCATTGGCTTAGTTTGTCCCACAACTGTCACCTCTTCTTTCCAATCTTGAAACTGGACAGCTCTGCTCTCAGCTTGACCTGCAAGACTCGTACTTGATCTATGATCTATGAAGAGAATACGAATACATCATTCGTCCTGAAAGATCAAAATATCATCCTTAGCAAACTACTAAGCTAAATCGTTCAAGTAGCAGGTGCAGTGCGGGACGTTCGTTGTGTTTACCGACGTAGACTGCATTTCCGCACAGGCAATCACATGAGACAGCTCAAGTCTGTGTAGGCCCTCAGCCCCCCCACTCTAGCAACACCCTTCCAAGATGGCAGCCAACAGTAGCAACACGGGTACCAAATCCAGCAACAGTACGGGAGGAAAACAGTCTGGGCCATCAGCCGAGCAGGTACCCTTGTTTCCACCACAGTCAATTTGTTCGTTTTCTTGCTTTTGAATCGTGTCAAATGAGGCTAAAGCTTCCACGCTCACACCCAGCTAGCCAAAGCTAACAGGCTAGCTTCCCATCGCCATGTCTCATTCTGCTCTCTCACCACACAAGCGTGTTGCACTGAATCGGGCTGCAATGAATTGCCAACTGTTAGATGTAGCTAAATAACACCAATGGTCTTTTGGTAACACTGTAACACACGGACACGTTTGATTTACCACTGACCAAGCAGTCAGCAATATCTAGTAGGCTATATTGAGTAACATGAGCCTTCCGTATGGGAGTATTAGGTGAATTTGTCCATCCCGTCTGCTTGACTGGTAGATTGACTTGCTATTTATTTTTTTTATCATTGTGGAGTAGAACACTCACCTCCACTTTCCAGAAGCTGGGCACATGCTAATTTGTTTAGCAATGCAAACTACAGAAGTAGATGTCATGTGTTTCCTTTGTCCACTCTGCCACTCTCATATATTTTTTGTACACTTATACTTATTGCATACTTATATGTCTATCTATTTAACTCAACTGTACAATCCATCTATGCACATCCTTGTATATACTGGATGGCTCGTTCCGTTCTTTAACTAAACTACAATTCACCTGTTTTATATCCTTGTTACGTTTGACAGCTCATGCCATCCTTGCGTATATTTTATTTCTATTCTTTATATAGTTTGTATCTCTACTTTATCCTAATTATTTGTATTGTAATTATTAAGCACACTTAGGAGCCAGCAAAACATTTCACTGCACATTGTACTTGTACTTGGAGTGACAAATAAACCCGATTTGACTTGTCAGTTTTTTAGCCCAGTAAAGTAGTCCGTTAGGCTAACAGTTTTAAATTCAAGTGGAAAGACATCTCAGCCGTTCAATCATGAATATGAAAAACTTCAGTATTTATGTGCAACTGCTGATTGTGTGTGTGTGTGTGTGTGTGACAGGTTGTGGCAACGTTCCAGAGGATGCGTCAGGAACAGCGCAGCATGGCCTCCAAGGCTGCAGAGTTGGAGATGGAGATCAATGAACACAGGTTGGTGGCAGAGTCTTTGGAGATGGTGTTTTGAAATTTGGACTGACACTGAAAAGTGTTTGGCTCACCCGTGCCGCATCCTCGGGGGTCATCCGGGGCAGCGTTCATGAGGGTAGTTCCGTGGTCAGTTACCTTGCTGTGAAATTACTAGAGGTTCACCGATTTCTATTTTCTTGGCCATTGTGATTTCCCATGTTTTCTAAAAGTCTGACCTGCCGATTCCAATTTTCTTTCTAAGAACTATAATTGACAGCATACACAAACATTTTTGTAACTTGTCTTTAATGGAAAATTTTATTGTATGTTCATAATAAAACACTGACTATTAAATAACTTTCACTGCACCAGGTTACAGGACCTTCTCTCACTCTCACTCAAACAAATCTCAAAACAAAAAAGTGCTCCAGGTTATTGTATCAAAAACATTAGGATGTTTAATTAATTTTCAATAGATACATAAACATAACAGCCAATACTTATAGTGTAACCAGTTCCAGTTCTAGAGATTAGTCCCACCCTAATGACTTTGATTGACAGCCTATTGTGAATGATACGGTAGACCCATTCTGCCATGCTGCCTTTTCCTGCACATACCGTTTACTGGACTAACCAAGGCAAAAATGGATCTATAGTAGTTCCGGGAGAAGTTTTAGTTGGAATAGCCACAACAGTAGGTCTATTTTACCTTGCAATCTTAAAAACTGTCATTGCAGCTATGTCCATCAGTTAACTTTGTTAGATAGTTAGCTAACAAGGTAATGTTTTTAGCAACTCAAGAGATGCCGCTTCCAGCACCGTTAGAGTGTGGAGAGACTGACTTGTTGCTAAACCTTCAACTAATTCAGCTCATAGCTGCCTATTTTGGCTTTACAGGTATTACAATTGTGCTAATTCCAGCACATTTACATTGATGTGTAATGCTGATATGTTGATTAATGTGCACTGTCCCAATTCAATAAATACATAAATGAAATGAAATGAAACCACCACAACACTAAACAGGTAGTAGTAATTTAACAGCAAGGTAATCGACCATGGAGTTACCCTTATAAACGCCGCTGCAGACGACCCTTGACAGTGCTGCAGTGGTGAACCAAAGACCTTTAAGTAGCTTTGGAATAGTGTCCATCCAAATTTCAAAACACTTATCTCCAAAGCCACACAGGGGCTAACCCCTGACTCTGTTGCACGCCATCATTCCTTCACTTCCTGTTGGTCTAAATTCCCATTGCTCGGAAGGACCTTGGGTTTGATGTGGGTCATTCGCTACTTTTTGGCATAGCTGCAAAGCCGTACCCCATAATATTTTTCACCAAAACCGTAACCAGTCACAGCCAAGGTACTTCTGGACGATGGGATCTAGAGCAACATTTCTCAGACTTTTTGCTCTCTGGGACTAGTAAGCACTTTGGGCATCATGTAGTTAGGCTGAACAAGAGAAAGTCTCCTTTCTAGAGCATAAAATGTGAACGACAAACATGAAACAGCAGCCAAAGTTACATTGCTTGAAGAAATGTCTTTTTGGTCTGTGTTTTCTCTTATCCTTATTCTCTTACCTCTCACAGCCACAGGATGCCAATCTTTCATAGTGCAACTTTAAGGACTGACGAGCACCAGAGAGAGCATGTGGCTCTATTCTCCAGGGCTAGACAGAGTAGACCTGAAAGCACTGAGTATACAAAAGCTTGTGGTACCTCAGCAATATTCTCATATCAAACCATAAAGGATAAATGTGCTCCCTTTCATCACCGCTGTTGCTACCAACACAGTCTGCACACTCTTGAATAGACACAGATCAGACTTGCCAGTTTATCTTTTTAATTTTTCAAAATTCCTAACAGGCATACCAGCGGTGTAGAATATTTAGATATCGTTTGGTCTTGCACCTCTTCTTTTTCAACATCGCGTTTGTCTCTATGCAGCTTAGTAATCGACACCCTGAAAGAAGTGGACCCTTCTAGGAAGTGCTTTCGTCTGGTGGGAGGAGTGCTTGTGGAGAGGACGGTAAAAGAGGTGCTGCCAGCATTGGAAACCAATAAAGAACAGGTAATGCACTGAAACAATGCCAAGTAGGCCGCTGATGCTCTTATTTTTCACCCATTTCATCATCAGCCCACATCTAAAGAATCCAGGAGGCAGGATAACTCCGGTGCGGGTGAAAGTTAAGCCTGTTCTCCAGAGTTGCCTTTCCCGATGGAAACTTGTGTGCAGGGTTGTCACTGAAACAGTTATTATGCGATTAATTTACACGTCTACATTTTAGACACCACTCACTCCGGTTCAGCTCCAAATTATATCAAAATCAAACTTATGGGATCCCAAATTGAGTTTAATAACAAGGACAGGGAATTTGTATGTCAACGAAATCTCCACATGACCTTGCCTTATGAAGCATTAAAGAGCAATTGTTTCATGAATAAAAAGTAATTCCAAAAGTTGAGACTTTTCTAATCAATGAGATTATACCAACAACTAACTAAGATTTTGACAGTGATAATATTAGCTGGTGAAATACATCATCTTTATTTGCCCTGTCTTTATGTCACGTCATTCTACTGAACTGTCAGACTGCCGTACAGAAGTCTATAATTAGCTGGAGCGTGCCAGTGTCATGTTCATGTTAACCATCCCATCCACTGTATGGAATGTGTTAGAATATGCTCTCCTGTCTCACTGACATGTCCTCCTTCACAGATCTCAAAGATAGTGGAGACCCTAAACACACAGATGCAGACGAAAGGCCGGGAACTCACGGAGTACAGGGAACGCTACAACATCCGACTGGTGGGGGAAGGCGACGGTGATGGGCCGGGCAAGTCAGCGGCGTCCTCCAAGGACAGTGGAGGAGGCGGGTCCAAAGGTGGAGCTGGAGTTTTAGTTTCATAGTTTGTAATGACAGAAGCGTAAGTAGGGCCCTATGATTTCTGTGATGCCGAAAACATGGATGGAATCAAAGTTTGAAAATTGAAATCTGGAAGTCTTCTGGTGGCAAGTTTAGCCCCCCAAAAAAGTTAAAATTCAGTCTTCAAACCACATGGAACAAGGCTATGTGTGGGAAGCTGTGTGTAGCTTCAAAGTGAATGTGTGTGTGTGTGTGTCCGTGTACGTGTCCATCTAATGCTCGCCTTCCAATAAAGCTGAATGTTGCTTCCCATCAATCTGGGTTCTGAAATGTTTTGGCATAGATGTAGAATGAGATTACAATATTTAAGTGAAATACTTGCTTGTTTTTTTTTTTGGCCTGGCCCTCTCATTTACTTGCATTTAGCTCAGTTCCATCATGCTTATGAGCTGAGCAATTGATTGATACTTTTCGTCAATGGCTGTGGTTATGAGAGAATCAAAAAATGTCCCATTGGTTTTGACTGCCTGCCTGATATGATGAAAAGAAAAGGTCATCACAAATATGTGTAAGCACATTAAGTCACTATACAATTTTAGCACAATCTGAAGTGTTTAAATGGGGAAAAATAAAAGCAGAATTTGTGAAAAATGGCCACTGATTTCGTAGGGCCCTACAGTAGGTAGAAAAAGTGCAGAATGCCACCTTAGCCATGTCAGTGATCCTGGGAGGTATCGTGATGATGGATGTTGTTACATGTGTCTTAAATAAATACGATTATACTGTAAACCTTTGACTCCAGATCATAATGGATCCATCATTTTGTTTTTCACCGTTCCTGTGTGAATTAGTTAACAAACTTATGTGCAAGAACTCTCATGACAATGGTAAATGTTTACAATTCAAACGGCTTTATTCACAAATGAGTTGCGCTCAAAAGGCAATTGGTTCATATTCATAAACCATCTTAGAATAAGATTGTTGATCTCCAATATCTCTCAGGTCATATTGGGAGTTCATCTGACCTGACTAGTGAGTGGTGCTGGATCATTCAGTACTGTTATTCATAAAAGCTTCAGGAATATGCCCTAATGTGCCACCAAAATAAAGAGCTGATCCATAATTTCCACTTATGATTGGAGCAGCACATGATCATTTTAGTTTGGATTGAGTGTTCTGGAGAAAGGTGCATGGTGATTTATGTTGGCCTATCTTGAATGGAGAAAATGCCGCCTAGAATCTGCTGCGCACTGTCCACAGCATTTATAGTTATGTGGAGGACATAAGTGTTTGTTTTTGTTAATGGTTACAAATTAAAGAAGAATGATGAACTTCTGTTGTGTCTGTGTAATTCTCATATGACAATGTGACTAAAATGGTGAACACCGAAGCCATGGAGAAGGAACTCTCCATATGAACAATTTATGAGTTATATACATTGGGCCTTGTAGAGTCAAAATTCTGTTTTAAGAGCAACTCAGACTATTTATTTCTAAATGTAACCTAACTAATGGATAATTCACAGAATGACACACTTGTAAACACCCAGTCAAACTCTTCAATAAAGTGTTGGACATGTATACTGACCTCGGCATATGCCACTGGATCTGGAGCTTCTTGTAGAGAAGGCAATAGATGGTCAAGGTGAAAAACCTTTCATCTGGCCCTCTGACCCTCAGCACAGTGTCCTCTTACCCTGGCTCTTCTCACTCTACTCAAAGCACTTCATGTCCCATCACAGCTTTGTCTTCCAATACGCAGACGACACAATCATGGTAGGACTCATAATCAAGCCCTAGCAGCTGTTTGGTGCCATGACAACAACCGTCAGCTCAACACATCCTAAA